>OX030948.1:29005783-29303283 GCA_943735915.1 Pherbina coryleti
GGATAGGTAGGAGGTCCATATAACACCAAATTCGTGTCGAGATTACTTTTTCAACCAGTCTTATTTTGCCTAAATCGGTCATTTATATCATATGAAAATTGGAGATTAAAATCTTGACTTCTTCATGACGCTCTCTGACAATTTTTGCAAACATGTCCCCAATTTCGATTTTAAAGAAGTATAGACATCAGAGTTACTCAGTTGAGAATGATACAATTAAGAATTTTCCTTGACCTATTTTTTTTTAAATTGATATTTACCACAAAAAATTAAGAATGAATTATATAGACAGGTTATTTTAAAAACAATGACAAACTCGAGTTAAGGTGGTTTTTAAGTTGTCATAAATTATAATAATGGCCAATTATTTAACATCTAGCAAACAATGTCAACTAGCTATATTTAGCTACATTGTATACCTTCTTAATGCTTTATGCTGCACTTGTCTGCTCCTAGCCAGTGTTGCCAGCATAAGAAATAATTGATTAAATAACAGAGAATACGTTTTCATTTTAACTATTTTTGACAAGTAACCAGTTATCTTAGTGGAATTGCTTGTGTAGTCTGTTGGCCATTGTAGTGCTTATTCGTTGGTGTATTGCCATTGCTTAGGCGCTATTCACAACACAAGAACAAATAAAATTCCAGACAAGAAAAAAGTCATTTCCGTTTCATAGCGTTAATTACGCTGGCAAGTAGAAAAAGAATATCAGCGATGCTGAATACGTAGTTAATAAAGATAAAGTAGTGTAGTTAAGGAACATAAGACACATGCACATAGATTGGCATGACAGCAAGTGTCAGTTGGCACGATAGGCAGCAGGCAGGCAACCATTGTTGTCAGCAACAGACGTTGCAACAAATTAATTTGCTGGTCTTTTTTTTCACCTATTAACTATATGCTTTTAATGGTTTTTTTTCTTCTCAGTTGATTTTCTAAAAGATTCATGGTCAAGTGTCTTATAAGTGGAGTGTGGTTAAGTAGTAGGGCATCATACAGTAAGATATACATAAATAATTAAAAGCAAACTTCAGAACGGTTAAGCTTAAGGGCATTGAGGTCCAATATTAATGTGAAATATTTATTAAAGCAGCGAGCTGTCATAAACGATTATCATCATTTTGTTGGCAGGCTATTTATGTGCACCTGTCGTTGACACACCCAGTTGCGATTACAACCTTTTAACATTATACCAAATTGACTGACTGCAAATTGTGATAACTCATTCAATTTTACCAAGAAGAAACTACTTGGTATTCTGATCGAAGTTTCTCTTCATAACATAGTGTATCTTTTATACATTTTTTGTTTTAAGGTTTTTGACTTAGAATACGACAAAAATGTTTGTTATATTCATGATTTTTGTATATTTTTGTACAGAACAATAAAATACACATAATCACAAAAGGAACCTCTTTCCAGATCTCAGACAAGAATTTGTTTATATAATTCAGATCATGGCATAAAATTTCCGGAAGGTATATTTCACATGGAATATCTACACTTCAACTACGTGTAGACACCAAATAGCCTTATGGTCTCACATACCCCTGGGTGCGTACAAAACCGAGTAAATTTGAAAAAATTATCGTAAATGTTTTTGGTTGAAACCAGATTTTATTTGTTTATTTCACATTGTTTATAATTTTCCAGCTAACTATCATTTATAAAAGCTAAATATTTATTAAATATATACAAAAAGAAAATGGCCATTTCAGACCCTAAAATGACTTTGACCGAGCTTCTTATGATAACTTGTTGCTCAATTCGCTGGAAAAATTTCTGAATGCTGAATTCGCCGCAATGAAAAAATTGATTGTTTGATAAATTTTTTACAAAAGAATGGAATTTAAAACAAAACTTAATCCCATCATCCCAAAATTGGCAGGATTAATTGTCCTTTAGGCCGTTGTTATGCAGACGGTCATATGATCCCTGATCACGTCCTTTTTTACGCTCTTTTTTCAATTGATGAGCTCTGTGATGAAAGTATGTTATACAGTCATTGATCCCTGAACACTAGTACACTTTTTGCTACTTTCAATACCTTATGCAAAAAAGTATCACGCGTATGAGTATGGTGAGTGTTGCTGTTAAGCAGGTTTCATTACTGCTTTGATACATTTCGTACTAAAAGTGTACTATTTTCATGCAAAAACACAAATGTTGTGAATAATTGCACAGCGCAATACTGTTTTGATCTCGTGATTCCATCTTGTTTTCGAATCATTTAGTGACCATTCTGGGCAAAATAAATTCCCTCGCTCACTCTCTCAAATTTCCCTTTTACATTCAAACAACAACAATGCGTGACCGTGATGAGCCCGTGAGCGCCTGCATAACAACGGCCTTAGGTATAAAATGGCCTAGAAGTGAAAAAGTCAGTTCATGAAAATTTTACGAAAGTAGAAAACTGTAAAAGTAAACAATTAAAAGCAATTTGCTTGAAAATTGACAGATATAAAAATTTATAATGTCAGAAAAAATTTTGCATTATCCTTTTGAGCGTAACAATCGTCCTTTTAAGGCCAAGTTGCATGAGTTACTAGTTGAATGAAGTTGAAATGAGTTACTAGGAATTTTGAATTTTTTTAATGTTTTCTAGAGGCTGTCTGGGATATTATTTAACACACTGTATATATATATATACTTAAATATGAACATAACAGGAATGAAGGATTTAGACTTGGCCTTGCGACAAAAATTAAAACACAAGTGATTACGTTGTTAGTGCGCGTAGGCAGCAGCATATGTAACGAAAATGCAAAATTGTTGCATGGAATCATTACTCGCTAAATAGAAGTGCTAAAAAAATTTTATTTTACGACAGAAAAAATGTTTTTTTTACTCTCATAAGAAAATGAAAACAAAATTTTTGGAACCTCGACCCCACGGAGGCAACCGCATATTGCAGTAAAAATGCAAGAACAATGATAAAACGTTGCATGGAATTATTACTCCCTGATTAAAATCGCTACGGTAAATTTTATTGATCGACAGCAAAGTTGAGATTTTTGATAACATGATAAAAAAATATATATATAAAAAAAAAAGCTCAAGCCTGTGTTAGATAACACGGGCGCATAGGTCAGACGTAGAATACGTTAGTCATTAAGAGCCTTATTCAATAGATTTCCTTAAACAACCTTTAAACGCTTGTTTAGTTACGCACTGTTTAAGGCTTTACGCAGCTTCTATGCAACCTTGCTAACATTGTTATTCATAAACATTTTTTCATTTTCTGCTTATGATTGTAAGGTTTGTGTCTGAACTATAGAAAATCTCTACAAAAATTAAGAATTCCTATGGATTTACAATGGCCGCCGCATAAAAAAATACTGCAAAGGGCGCATATGGAGCATGTCTTTGATATTAAAAGAAAAGACAAACAAAAATCATGGTTGTATTTACGTAACCTTTAAACGCATATTTCGGCGTTTAAGTTACGCAGCTCTTAAACAACTACGAAAAATATTTATGAATAACGTTTTCTTGTTTAAAGCCCGTTTAAAGTTACGCTGCCTCTAAAATGTGTTTATGAATTAGGCTGTAAGAATGTCTTAAAGACGTGGCCAACTGGGTAAGCACAATTTTGTTTCTCTGCTTCGCTTATCAATGTTGTGTATGTACACATCGTTCGCTACTTGGTCATTATACTTCTTCTCTTTCTCACACTGGTTCTGTGATGAACACACAGATAACCGTACTGCTCTTACACATGATGTTATAATACATAAAATGCAAAGCATATGAAAATTAATACAAAATTTGAAGGAGTTAAATTTTGATTTACTTATAGAATCAAAAAAATTATATGTAGCAATATGATTATTTAAATACAAATCAAAAGAGCACATATTAAATATGTTACGACCATACTTGAATTTTCTTCAATGCATGCATAAAGTATTAAAAACTTATAATCAAAGTGACAAACATTTTCTCAAAATTTTGTGCTCCAGATTAACACGCCCGTATAACGTATTCTACGTTAAAAAATAATGGCGTCATAAGGCCTCTCAGTGAATCCCTTAAAGTAATCGATATGCATCAAATGCAACAGCAAAAGCAAAAAATAAATAATAATAAAAAAAAATAAATAAAAATTAAAATAATTACTAGGATAAGAATTTAAATAAGTTGGACAAGGATTTGAGAATGGATGAGGGTAAGGATATGGACAAAGATTGGAACTAGAAATAAGTTATGGAGTAGGACGAAGGTTTGTACAAAGACTAGAGCATAGAATTGAACAAGGGTTAGGACAAGGAATGGGCCAAGGATTGAGAAAGGAGTATGAAATGGATTCTGAAAAGGATTAGGACAAAGATTTAGACACACCTAAGAAAAATATTTAGGTCAGAATGGAAAAAGGATAAGAACAAGAAATGGGACAAGAAATATAACAAGGATTTGGACCGGACACAAGAACCAGTATAAAGTTATGCTGTCACGTCAAAATCTACAAGTGTGTTCACGATACTTTTTTAACCTATTTTAAAGTAGGTGGCTTGCTTGGATGCTTAAGTAGAAAATAGAAAAGATAGAAAGATAGAAAAATACATGTACTCGAACATTTTTACATACAAATTTGTCATACATACAAACTTTTTCAAAGTGTACCATATATAGTGCCCCACAAAAGTATTCGGAATTATTATTTTATTTTTTTTTTTTAATTCCATGCCCATATACAGTGTTGCGCAAAACAATAGCAACAAATTCAGCGCGGTGCTACAAAATCGTGTATCTTTTTGAATATTGGGAACACACAAAAATTATTTTAGGGAACCAAAGCACATATTCATACATCATATAAAAAAGGGCGCTCGCGGAAGACATAATGACAGGAACATTTGTGGCGTGTTCAAGCAAAATCCATTTGCCACCTTCAAAGAGGTTGTTCGGACACTTGATTTAGATATCCATCACATCCACTATTCGCAGAAGTGCCATTGAGAACGATTTAAGGAGTTACAGGACTGGCAAAGAAACCTTTGCTTACAACTAAACTTAAAGAAAAAAGTTGAGGTGTTATCATTTAAACACTCTGTCTGAAATTGCGACAACGAGTTGCAATTTGTTGTTTTTTAGACTCAGTTTTTGCAAAATAGAACCTAAATTGGACAGTTCAAAAATGGAAAACCGTTTTGTTTAGCAATGAATCAAAGTTCAACTTGATTAATTCAGATGGGATGTACACTGCACGGCGCCACCCAGGTACACGACTTGAAGCCCGAAACTGCAAAATAAGTTTTAAGTACGGAGGCGGTGGTATTATGGTCTGGACTTGTTTTTCCTATGATGGAGTCGGGCCATTTCACAAAATCGATTGGTATTATGGATCGATTTTGTATATAAAGACATTTTAGAAAGCAAGATGCTACCATATGCAAAGTGGAATATGCCGCTTCAGTGGACATTTCAGTACGTCAACGACCCGAAGCACACTTCAAAGCTCATCAAAAATTACATTAGAGACAATGGGATTCAAGTCCTTGATTGGCCGGCATAATAACCAGACTTGAATCCCATATAAAATCTTTTTGGGATTTTGAAGAAAAAAGTTTCTGGTCGAAGGTTTTCCAATAAAACTGCACTGTATGAAGCCTTGAAACTTAAGTGGGAACAAATACCTAATACCACTATATCTAATTTAATAGAGTCGATGCCGCGCAGATGTGCAGCGGTAATCAAGAATAATGGATCTTACACCAAATATTAATTATGTTGCTTTTGTTTTGCACTCAAACAAACTGAATGTAGTCACATTAATTTTAAATTTAATAAAAACAACAAAAGCAAATTTGAATATGATTTGTTTTTTATATGATGTATGAATATACGCTTTGGTTCCTATAATAATTTTTGTGTATCCCTAATATTAAAAAAGATACAAGCTTTTGCAGTAGCGCACTTAATTTGTTGCTATTGTTTTGCGCAACACTGTATATCTCACCAATAGTATAGGTAGTGATGCGATAGACCGAGGTTTTCGGCAGTTATTCCTAAATTATCCTTCAAAATCTGTTTGAACTGCTGATGGCTCATTCTGTCAGTTATGAACTAGATGTTGCCAACTCCATTTGCACTCAAAAACCAGCATGACATGACGTTACCACCCCCATGTTAAACAGAAGGGCATGTATTTTTAGGGCCCAATTCAGTAATCTTTTTTATCCATACTTTCTTTCCACAATCCAAAAATTTTAAATTTTGTTTCGTCGCTGAATATTACTCGTGACCAAAAATTATTGCCGCAATTTTTATATTTTTCATAAATTCTTAGCATTTTTTACGATTTTTTCACTTATTGAGAAGTTTTTCCATTGTTCCCAGCAGCCCGGAGCGTCCTTCGAACAATTTCATCACTATTATGTATACCGTGATATTCGGAAAGGTACCTGTTAACCTCTAAGGTAGAAGATCGCGGATGTTTCTTGATGTTCCGTATTATAATGGACTCATCACGAATGCTAAATTTTTTTGGTCTGCCTGATCGTTGACCAACACGAGAGGAGTATTAATTTCTAAAAATACTATGATAAGTTGCAAAACTTCTTTTTGTATAACTGATAATATTTCTAAGCTTTTTCTTTTCTGAACTTATTCTAAAAATTCCTTGTTTTTTTTTCCTTCAATAGTAGTTCAGCGAATTTTCTACTCATTTTTCTATAAGTAATAAAACCGTACAAGTGCACTTTGCAAAATTTATTCCATAAATAGACGCATGGAAACTAAGATGCTGCCAAATTCAGTAGAATTTATAACGGTGCATTCTGAAAAATGAAAGCTACTGAACATATTCCGAATACTTTTGCGAGTAAGATTTAGTATTTTTTGATTTTGACAGAATTCGTTTATATTGAAAAAAAATTGTGGTTAATTTCGAAAGATTATTCGGATTTGATTAATTAAGAGTATTCGGATTTGAATACTTTCGAGGCACTGTATATAAGAATGTAACATTTGCCTTACATAGGGAATGACCTTCAAGCCATGAAAGGACCGAATATGAAAACTTTTCCTTCAAATCATGTCCGTTAAGACATTCTATTGTCTTTGCTTTACGGAATTTATTTCTGAAAGCAAAAGAAATACCAAAATAACTGCCCATTTTAAACATTTAACTCATGCAATAGTTCTTAAATTAATAGCTCCAACAAAGTTTGTACGTGCAAATAATTTGTGAATCCAACTATTTGCAAAACAACACCTTTTTCCACTCCAACTCATTTCAACTCGATTGCAATCCCAACATAATGGAGTATGTGTAGGTACTATTGTGCCCCATCGTAAACACTTCAAAAATTCACAAGAGATTCCGAAGTGAATTTGTTGCAGCTTAAAAACCACTAGATTACAACAAAGCGAGACAACAGCAGAAACAAAATAAACAGACCAAAATATAGACTTTAAAAAAAAACATAGTTAGGAAAAAGTTGGCAACTCTTGGCAACAGAGCGAGTTACTTGAACTTCGGACGAACAAAGTAGCCCAAAAACAGTCCGAAACGGAAGCAATGCATGTAAATTCATTTGCTAGGCTCAAAAGAAAACAAGTGCAGTTGGCATTGAGTCGACACTGGGAACAGGGGAGAGTGGGCTGTAGGGCTGGAATGATGTATTTGTATTGCTTTGGGCGAGAGTAACAAATAAATATGTACAGCCAGCGCAATGTGGAAAATGTTGAAAATGCGTCTCAAAGGATCGCTACTGAGTGTGCGGTTGCTACAGTCGATGTTTGTTTTTTTTTTTGTGTCGTTATTTGGCCGGATGCGGTAAACAGACAATGGCTACCGCAAACAACAGCGGAAATGAACAGCTAGAGATGTTCTATAAGATTAAAAAAAACAACAACAACAGCAGCAGCAACAACATCAAACAGCAAGAATATGGCTTGAAGCGAACAGTTTAAATGTATGAATTTAAACAACTTTGGGGAATTAAGTGTTGCCATTGTTTGTGCAGAGCAGAGGGGAAAAAAGAAAAATTTCGAAAAATTGAAAACATTTCAAAATGCACGTCTAGCACACGTTGGACATAAAAGTGAACCAGGCACGCTTTATTTCGATTTTTTTTTTTTTTTTAATAAAAGTACAATAATTTGGCAGAATTTGTGTGTCCTTTTGACCTTTACAGTAACATGTATGAGTTTATTTTCGGTTTAGTCTGACAATATCTGTAAATATTTTGCCATTCACAGTGATGCTTTCATGTGCAAATACAATATTATGGCTAGTTTGCATAACATTTCCATTTACCCCAAACATGAAGGGATACATGTTTTGCCAGTACAATAGGGAGAAACTCTGCCAAAAATTGCAAAATAATACCCGAATGTGTGTCATTCTATGCTTTGACTATTTGTTGGTTTTAATCTTAGCTGCGAACTATTTTGTTTTTCTATTCTGCACATTATTGTTGACTTTAAAATTCTGGCTTCTTTCAGTAGTTTTTGCTACTAATTAAAGTTGATGGTGTCATAAATTTAAAATAAAATTTCATTGCTTATGAACAGTTACGGGAAGAGACGCTATGGGAGCGCTGAGAGCAAGAATTGAGAGCAAAGGCTTATGTAGCAACACAAAACGCAACAACAAATCAAAGAAAAAAAACAAACACAGAAACAACACCGAAGCTTTAAAGGTAGTGGTGCCCATACCCGCTTATGAAGCTTCAACTGTAGAGAGAGAGAGAGAGAGTGAGAGAGAGAGAGAGAGAGAATTGAAAAGGTTAGAAATTTTGCATATTTGGCAGAAACATATCCATGTTAATAATGAAATAAAGTATAATTTTACACATTTCGTAGCATGAAAACACAAACTATGGATGAAAAAGGTCAAACTAAGTTTTCAACGAAATAAATTAAAACAACTTTAATAAATTAGAAATAATTATTAACACTCATTTTCTCTTCATTTGAGAGAAAAATATGTAGTCTCTACAAATTGGGAACTAAAAACCAATATTTTTCCCACCTTATCAGTCATAAGACCACATTGGTTAATAATGTTAATGTCTCAATTTTTGACGAGTCTGTTTCATTAGTAAGTTCTATGCGGGACTTGGGTATTATTTGCGGTAAGGCACTTAGTTTTCGGACCCATATTGATAATGTCATTAGTAAAGCCAATTCTACACTTGGTTTTGTGAAACATTGGTCTCGGATGTTCTCCAACCCATACAAAATCCCTTTACCTAACCCAGTCAGAATATGAATCCTCAAAGACGAAGTCTTCGAGACCGTCTCGAAGACCAAGTTCGCATTCTCAGAGCGAATGCTGACGCTCTCAAAGACAAGTCATTATATTGTCAGCACAAAATCTTCGAATATTGTCTAATAAGAAATTTTTTTTAATAATGACTGCGGACGATCTGCAAAACTCGTGTACATAAACAACTGAGATATACTCTCATCGAGAATTTGTTGTTGTAATGCTCCGATGTCATTGCGGACGCTCTTCAAGACTCGTATGCATATTTTCAGCAAGCAGCTGAGATGTGCTCTCATCGAGAAATTGCTTTTGTAATGCTCTGATGTCAATGCGGACGCTCTGTAAGACTCGTATGCATATTTTCAGCATGTGTTTATTAATCAAATTTTTTTTTTAATTTTGAATTATCGACTGGTTGTCAAGTGCAGTCAATTGCGATTATTGTGGTTTTATAAAATACTTCGTTTTAAATAATTTGATTGTGGTTTTGTAAAATTTGTCTCTTTAAATAATTTAACAAAAAAAAAAAATGATTAAGAAGGAAATATCCTCAATAAGAAAAGAAATTTAAAAAAAAAAACAAATATATTCACGTGCTTTACACGAGTGCGAAGTTTTTGCTGATCGGTAGCGGGCATTAGTGGTATCAAGTGAAGTTTCTGTATATTTTAATGTGCCGTTTTCTCTATCTCTCTCTCTCTCTCTCTCTCTCTATAGTTTGCGCTGTCTGAGTGTAAAAATTTCACTCATGAAGACAACATTCATGCACGAAGAGCGCATCGTTTTGTTTAAATGCGTCCGCTCTGCAAGACATAGATTGACGCCGTCACTGAAGACATTTCAGCAAAATGTCTTGCAAGTCGAAGTTGCCTTTTGTTTGAAATTGTCTTCGAGGACTGCTATGGAAATGGATCGATCAGTCTTGCAAGAAACTGACATGTCTCGAAGACGTCTTCGAAGACGGATCGATCAATTTCCTGCTGGGAACCTTTGTGGAACCCATACTTGAATATGCTAGCCAGGTTTGGTAACCTCTCTATGTCACTCATTCACTGCGTATTCATTCGATTTGCGTTATGTGGTCTTCCCGGTTCCGACAGCTTCAATTTACCCCTTAACATCAGACGCTGACCGTTTGATGTTAATTAACATGCAAACTCTTGAAAAACGCAGGGTAGTTGCCGAAGTTCTCTTCATTAATCAACTACTAGGCGGAACCCAAGAATGAGAGAAACAAGATAAGGCGTTCCGCAGTCCCGTTATTTAATGCTCTCTTTCTCAGTTGAGTGCATGACGTCACACAGCACTTCTGCTTGACAAAAACGTTTGCAAATGTGCGATAGCTTAGGCAAATTGACGAAATTTAAAATAAATTCTTTCGGAAAAGTAAAGTTAAAATGTCTACTCTACTGTATAAAATTTTGAATATTTTTTAAGATTTTTATCTCCGAAACCATTCGAGGTCGACAAAATTTTATTGCACCAATAGGTTTAGGGGGTCCATACACATATTATAAAAATAAGAATAGAAAATATTAAGACATGGGCCCCAAAGTAAAATTATTCGAAAGTCTGACAATATCGCTTGTGACGTCATGCTCTCTCTCTCTCTCTCATTTGCGGAACACGTAATCTTGTTTCTATCATTCTTGGGCAGAACCATTAACTGTTCTACACTGCTTCAATTGATATCCCTTCCTATTGGCCCACTTAACCTCAAGTCTGTATTAAAGGTCTGCAACCAACCATCAACCAACTACTTGAACAAACAGATAAAACAAGTAAGAATCTGATATTATTGGTACAAACACAACAAAAAGTAGATAAAACATATGGTTATATGTTTTGGACTAAGCAGAGAGCGTATCATCTTATTCTCTGGCACTCATTGTAGTGTAAGCTTTTTTCTCTTTATCTGTTCCGCTAAGTGAAGTAACTCCTTTAACTCTTTTTTTAAATGGATATATCCATTGTGGCGTCTGTGGCGTAGTTGGTTAAAGTGCGTGGCCGCTATGTCAACGAACCTGGAGATCCGGGTTCGAACCCCAGCAGCGACAGAAAATTATTTGAATTAAAATAATTTCTCTGTACGGCCGCCACCTCTCTGCAGACAATGGCAAACCTCAGAGAGTAATCACTATGCCATGTAAAGTTTCTTGAGAACAATAACATTCTCTTCATCGCCGTTCGAAGTCGGCGTTAAACATGTAGGTCCGGTTCTCGGTCAATTGTGTACAAACTTAATAACACGCACAACACAATTGACCATAAGAAGCTAGGTCAAAGTCCTTTCAAGGGCTGAAATGGCCAGTTATTTATTTTTATTTTTTTTATCCATTTAATATGGATGTTCCAGATCATTAAACTGGAACATCCGTTATCTAGGTTAACCTTGATACAGGGTGCATCGAAATAGATAAGAACTTAAGCGTTCCATCTGTCAAAATAAATTCCGGGTAACTTTCTTGGCATAATTGGCAGTATAAGTAGAACCTAAGTAGCTTCAGTGGATCACAGTGAAAAGTCATAAGAGACTGCTGATGAGTTGGTGTAGCGGCCAACGAAACCGTCTGTATAGTCAAGCTGTGTGATTTGCTCTATACCGAGCTCTATTGTTGTTGTTGTTGGTTGTTACCTTCTTTGTCTTCATGTTGTCTTGTTGTCAAAATACTTGGCCTAAAGCTCAAATTTGTTTTCAATATCATTCTCTTAGATATTTGTATAGACTTTGCATTTCGCCGTAAGACTGTCCGTCCTTGTGCTTCTGGACGATTATGGCCCGTATGCTTTCATTGCAAGATTTGTTTCTACCCATTAAAAAACGTTAGAAAACACGTGAAATATCAAATACAATCTATATTTTTTTCAATTACCTAGAATTTTACCTTTGATTTTCTTAAAAATGAAATAAAACACTAAAAAGTTCCGCGTTGCTAATTATATGCACGGACGTTATTCTACTTTATTTTGAAACATGCTTATGAGCAGTTCAACTCAACAAATTTCTATAGTTTATTGACAGCAGAGTTGCCGTATAGAGAAAACAATGACACTTTATCATATCGATCCTTAAAATTTTATGTAGTACAAAAAATTGTACGAGTAGTTAATTTGTTGCTAATTAGTTGCACTGCACTGTACCTTCTACGAGTATTCAAAAGTGTACCGAACCTAATTTTAATCGCGTCCTGTCAAGTAGTTTCATTCTTATTGCTTTGTATACAAGTTTACCTCAACCAACGGAATTTCTTGACCGGATGAATTGATGAATTGAAAATGTTTTAGAAAACCTATAGATCAGTGATGTTCACGTAGTACCACGCGTGGTGAGACTCCGAAGCTTTATTCGAGAATCGAAACACGTGCACGATCGAATGCACGAAGTTCTCTCAATCAGTTGGAGCTGAAACTTCAAGGTGGTATGTTCACGCCTCTTGGTCGTGTGTTTTGCACTGCGCGAAATGTTTGAGGCATATGGAAATGCGTTATTTGCAGAATTATAATAATAATAATAATAATGATAATGATAGTGACAATGATAATGATAGTGATAATGATAATGGTATTGATAAAGATAATAATGATGACAATGATAATATCAACACAATTCTTGCTTAATATCTGCACAACAATTTTTGTCAGTGCAGAGAGCGAGAGAGCTACAAACACAAGCACAAAAGTCGAAAATTGTAGAAGTATGCGTGTGAATACCACTGCTATAGATGGTATGCTCTTTCGCGTGCGCAAGCATTTGAGTGGTAAAAATTGTTTAAAGAGGGTCGTACATCAGTTGACAACTTACCTCACCCTTTTCGTCAAGAAACATTGATAAACGATGAAAATGTCAACAAAGTAAAGGAAGTTGTGCTCGAAAATCGTCGTGTGACCGTGATCTAGGTGCCGATCATAATATATCGACTGGATCGGCGCACACCATTTTACATTATGTTTTAGGCATGCGACGGGTTGCAGCGCGACTTATGCCGAAATTGCTGAATTTCCTTCAAAAAGTGTTTCGTAAAACTGTCGATTAAGAGATGCTTTTAATGGACGATACGGATATTCGACGCATTATTACTGGTGACGAGACTTGGGTGTACGAATATGACGTCGAAACAGCTGAACAATCTGCAGAGTAGCGCTATCCAGATGAGCTGAAATCAAAAAAACCAAGACGAAGTCGTTCAAAAATTAAGGTGATGTTGACTATTTTCTTCTTTTCTTCTTTTCTTCTTTTCATCGGTGAATACTCAAATTATTATTAAAGTGTTAGATAGCGCTTTCGCGATAATATTCGGCGAAACAGGCCAGAATTATGGAAGGACAATTCAAGATTTTTGATCCACAATAATGCACCAACTCACACGTCATGCATTGTACGCAATTATTTGACCAAAAAATATCAATGTCGTTCAACAAGCGCCATATTGGGCAGATATGGCCCCGTGGGACTTTTTCCGATTCACCAAACTCAAATTGTCGCTTCGTGGAAAGTATTTTGAGACGATTGTAGTCATCAAAGAGAATTCTCAGAGGGAGCTAAAGGCCATTCCGAAATCGGTATACCAAAAATACTTTCAGGAATAGAAAAGCCTTTGCATATGTGAATTGCCTCTGATGGTGATTATTTTAAAGGTGATGAAATAAACATTGAAGAATAATTAACCGTTGTTGTTTTATTTGCACAATCCGGTTCAATTTTGAACAGAAGGTAATTCCATGCAACGCCATTGCATGATTGATGCATTTTCGATATTTCAGGTGTTTTCTTCGCGGCCTCATGACGGCATAAATTTTCTGTTTATTTTTGTCATGAGGACTTAAAATAAGATTTTACTGGATGTAATATTTTATATCATAGCCGTAATACACATATAGCGCGTTATAATTCCTTGTAACGGTTTTGCAGTTTCGTTGCTTAAGCATCTTCCTACGAGTCTCGATGATGTCTATAAATGTTTTTAATTTTGACGTGAAGCCAACGAATTAGAGTTAACAGTCGAATCATTATTTTAATCATAACACCTAGACTCATTAAGTATTATTTCGATGCAACTTTGTATTTGGAAAAATGCATTTTTTTTACATTTTTGAAATCTCCGCGGTAACACGTAATGTTGTCACGTCAAAATGTATGTGGCCGCCGCGGCTGGCTCGAATAAAGCCAATTCTACAGGTCCAGTTTTCAACCACTTTTTCGAGCATATGGGGCCGTATGTCGGCAATAACGACACGAATGTTGGCCTCCAAGTCCCCTAACGTTTCTGGTTTGTTGGCGTAGACGAGCGACTTCACATATCCCCAAAGAAAATAATCCAATGGTGTCAAATCACACGATCTTGGTGGCCAATTGACAGGTCCATTCCGCGAAATTATGCGCTCATCGAATGTTTCCTTCAATAAATCGATTGTGACGTGCGCTGTGTGGCATGTAGCGCCGTCTTGTTGGTACCACAACTCATCCACATTCATGCCATCCAATTCGGGAACAAAATAGTCGGTTATCATGGCTCTATTGCTGTGCACGGTGGCGAATCGATTCATTCGGGTCCTCTTCAACATTTTGCTCTACAGCGGCAATTGTTTCTTCGGTGCGCACTGTTCGACGTCTCTGCGGATGCGTATTATCACATAGAGTAAACGTAGTGCGAAAACGACCCATGGTTAACCGAATTAATTGCTCTAATGAACGACCATAAAATGGACGGAGCTTGCGGTAAACTTCGCGAACTGAACCATTATTTTCGAAATAAATTTGCACGGTTTGCAAGCGTTGTTCTTTTGTCAACCTGTTCATGATGAAATGGCAAACCATACTGAACATAATGGCATTAGAGTTGCCAGATTTGACCACAAAATGCCAGTTTTATCTCTATTCGAAAATAAACCCCTAAAAAAAACACCCTTTATGTCTAAATAATAGCATCCTAAGGAATTTGGAAAGGACTTTGAATAAAATATTTAGCAACACCTACTCTATATCATCAACTCTATAGATTCACATAAGCGAAAGCATGAATTGACTTTTGAAATATTTTAAATTTTTTAGTAATTAAAGTTATTTCATGTTGGGTTTATTCTTGCAATTCTAGACATTTCGCAATAAATGCTAAGTGTTAACATGCCCTTCCTAACTACCTTAGCACTCTATTCCCCTATTCGATTAAGTGCACAGTTTTAATTAGAGACGTATTATCAGTGAAATGGTTCCACTGGGATGAAACCTACTTACCACAGAGTTGCACTTAAAGTACCGCAAAATGTCAGAAATGCTTAGAGGCTATAATATAAAAAGAGGCTCAAAGCAATTTAAACAGACACACACGGATATAAACTCATACGCAAATACACACACATACATAAATAAACGCACACTAACGCACTACTACGGCAAAGCCTTAGGGATGTATAACTTATATATTTAAGAACCGCAAATTAATCATTATAAATTACAAGTACTTCCCCAATTCCACACACACACACTCATCTATGCACACACTTCAAACAACACATAGACACACACACTGTAAAAAACCGGCTCGTATTTTCGGCTCCAAGCATAAACACACTCGCACACAAACACACGCTCCCTCACCCTTTGGCATAGCCATAAATGTCAAAGTGACATAATCTCACTGCTTAGATTTAACTGCCTGCGACTGGTGCGACTTTAAGACTTTGTACTAATTATTTAACTTAATTTGTTGCTTTACGCCCTCAGACTTCATTTTCTCAACTCGCATTTCACAACGCATGGCACTTTATTTGCAACCTTACAAGCCTCCATCGCTATCATGCTGATTATCGTCTTATACACACCCAAACACACATACACACAACACAGAAAAGAACACCCTCCACAAGAACTGCGGAAAAATTTAATGCCACTTTAACCGATCTACCTCAAATGCAACCCTCTCAACCACTATCGCTTTAGTACCCCTTTAAGCTACTCTGCCAACCGCCCGCATAATTTGCTGTTGCTCGCTTGTTTTTGTTTTTGTTATTGTTTTTGTTTTTGTTTTTGTTTTTGTTTTTATTCTTGTTTTTGTTTCCATCTCAGCCAGCTCCTGATTCCAACCTAGTTAAACCATTATTTTTGGTTTTCATTCGTAAAAACTTTTCGCTTCTTCATCATATCGCTCAGTGTTTGTTGCTCGTTAATCCATCCGTTCGTTCGTTCGTACGTTCATTCAGCTCGAAACTGCGTTATTGTCTCTTATCAGCGGCTACCCCAAATGTCATAACCGACCGACATTTGCTTTGGCCCCCGGTTAAGCTATGTTGTTCGTGACGTTGTTAGTGTTGGCACTTTTACCAAGCTTTGCTCAAATTATAGGTTATGCGGGTAGACCTTGTGTCGCTCATTCCGCTATTGCTGTTGCTGGTACTGCTGCTAGTTGTGATGATGGTTGTTGGTTATGGTTGATGGGGGGAGGGGGGGGTAGGATTGCTCTTTTGCTTGTTTTAAGCCGCTGACATAGTTCTTCATCGCACACGCAGCAGGATTAGTTTTTACACTTGTTTTGGGATTTTCAACGTGACATCGTGTGGTATGGCATGCCATAGCATGGCATGTGCGAACATAAATTCACTTAATTTTTCATTAGTTTTTCACATGCTTCGGAATTTAACACGCTTCAGACAGTGTATCGTATTTTGAGATACTCGTATAGTTTTGTAAGTTGCCTTGATGAATTGCAGAAGAATGTTTTTTGTTCGGGTAGAAATTTTTTAAGTTTAAAAGCATGGAGATGAACATACTTCATTTCAAGTCAACGTTTTTATTGCGAGAACTTTATGTGATGAAAGTTTAAAATTTTATGTTGAAGACTGGCCGATATGCCCGGTGTTAATCAAACACTATTCTTGATAATGTTCTCATCGGAGTTTCGTTGGATTTCAGTTTCAAAATAAAGGGAATGCTAGCATAAAAGGCCGAGCAAAGAAATTTTTTATTTTTTTTTTTTTTTTTTAAATTTTTTTTAAATATTAAACTTTAAAATTTTGAAATGAAAATTTACAAAAAAGGGATCTGTATTCTTATAGATCTGTATTCTAAGGGTATTCTTATAGACATTTCTAAATTTCAAATATTCATAATTGAAGTAAGAAAAAAAAAAAAATTGTAAAAAAATAGTTTTTTTTTTATTTATTACCTCATTTAGGAAATATTTTGGTGTGACTTCTGTAGCTCAGTACGTAAATCAATTGCTTTATTACAGTAAGGTAGTGTGTTCGGGCCTCAGCAATGTGAACGGAATTTTTTATTTTTGTTTTTTTATGACTTTCAAAAATTCAACACTGATGAAAAAAAAACATGTGTGGCCGCCATGCACGGTAGAAGTGAAATTTTAACCCAAAAAAGTTGATTTTTAGTGTTTAATTGATTTACTCTTTAATATAGTCTTACTAAAAAGTCCCATTTCATATAATAAATTACATCTGTTTTAATACAATTTCGAAAAGTTTAATGTTAATAAGACAAATAAGAATAACTTTAGAGTTATAAAAACACACCAAACAAATCATACCATACCATACCATACCATAACATACCATACTATACCATCACTCCATGACCATTATACCACCATACCATACCATCATACCATACTATCATCTTATGCCGTCATACTGTATCATAAAATTATGTGATACGTAGAATTTTGTATCAAAAATATAAAGATATAAGGAACATAAATGCAATACAGAAATATACTCTGTGTCTTCTGTTTTTTAAACAGGCATCACTGCAATCTGCTCTTCTGCGGTTAATCAATGAGTGTGCAACCAGCCGAATGTTGTACAGTACTCGTTTCAGTTTTCTGAAATTACTGCACAAAAGTTTGAACTCTACTTTAAAACGTTGTACATTAAAACTCTGTTACTTAGCAGCAGTTAGTGTTTGTCTTTGAATATGAATATCAAAGACAAGCGCCATATGCTTCGAATTATTATGGCAATATTATAATTACTTGATGTATGAACCATGCAGTTGAAAAGCTACTGTGTCCATATTATTATAATTATTTAATTTTGCGTAGCACTATGTTAAAAACACGCCGAAGCGTTTAACGGCGAAGTGTTTCATCGGCGAATTGATTCATTGGTCTTACTCCCCATCGCGGCTAAAAACGTTTCGCTTTAAAAAATTGTAAAAAGTAGTTTGTTGAATTTATTGCTATTTAGTGTTTATATAAGTTCTGTAGCTCAGAGGACTCGGCGGTTGCTTTATTATAACATAGTTAGGTTATGAGTTCGAAGCTTCGGAAAGCATAAAAATGTGTGTGTGTGTGTGCAATATGAACAGAATGCGACAAATAGGACTTTCAGTACTATAAGTAAGTCATATACATATCTATACAATTATATATATCTATATCTATATCTATCTATATTAGATGACCTTTTTTTGCTAAAAGTATCTTGGATCCTCCCTGCAAGGGCTGATTCTTAAACTGGCATTCAATATAGATATGTAGGCTGAATAAAAACGATGAAATTGCAAAAACTGAATGCGCTTATCGTAAAAATTTGATTTTTGAGAGTATTTTTTCAGACGTTTCAAATTCGATTTTTTAAAACCATTTGAGAAACTTGAAAATTAACGTCAGTATTTTATTTTTATGTAAAATTGGCCGCTGAGTTCATTTTCGAAAAAGGTTTTTGATAAATGTGAAATTGAAGTCAAGAACGCTTTCCAAATCATAAATTTAGTTCGTTTTTTATCATTTTTCAAATTCATTCGTTCCCCACGTACAAAAGAACGCATCTTTATTAAAATTAAATCCTCTAGTATTTTTGGTAGTTTAATGAAGTTTATAAAAAAAAATTAAATTTGATTCGGGACATATTTGCCCAAGAAACAATTTTTCCCTGAAGCAGTCCTGTAGGCGCATAAAGAAATATCGCAATTTGGTGACCACACCAAATGTCAACTGAATCGAAGTTAATTCTAATATGTTAAAATAAGTTTTGATGTGGTGAATTAATCCAAACTGACCACCTTCAGCTTGCTCAGAATTTTTTTTTTACATTGAATTTTTCAGCTCTATCTCTTTTCGCTGACAATGACACTCAATCCGATTTGATGTGTAGGATTTATAAATGAGTAAGAGGAACTTCTCACTTTTATTGAAGTGACATTGTGTGACTCAATAAGTTTTTGTATAAATTGTTTAAGATAAACCATTAATAAAGAGAAAACGGTCACTGTGGCCTGCTAGTTATATAATAAATTTTTTGTGGAAAAAAATATTTACATAACACCAAGACAAACTATAAACAATAAAATAATTTTTCCTAAGCGAGAAGATTTTTTCGAACTTTTTATTTACCGTTTATCCGATTTCAGACATGTTTTGCATGTACACTGAAAAAATAAACACAAGCTTAAAATTAAACAAAATGTGTTAAAACTAGTAAGAAATGATCTTCGACTGGGCCGAAGTTAAAATACGCCCACGGTCGAACCGAGGTATATTCAACGCCTTAAGACTTAAGCAATCAATAAAATTTTTATTGTTAAAAACATTTTCGTTATAGTTTTAACAGAAAATATTCACTTTTGTTTTTTGATAAAGTCACTTTGTATGGGAGGTAGGCGTGGTTTTCATCCGATTTGGCTCATTTTCGAACTTGACCTTTATATTTAGTTAAAAGCTTAAATATTGATTTCGTGATGATAGCTTTAAAATGACGGCTGTAATAGTGATCACAGACAGACGGACAGACAGACGGACAAGGCTAAATCGACTGGGGTGGTGATGCTGATCAAGACATATATATTTTTCTATACTTACTACGCCTCCTTATGGGCGTTACAAACGGAGTGACAAAATTAATATACCCCTTTTACGTTTCTTAAACGTGGGGGTATAAAAATGTGTTAATAATTGCCTATTTATGTTTTTATGTTTTTCAAAAGTTGTAAATACATTTGCTCTTACTATGACAAAAATTTGTTGCAAGCTAGTTTTTAAATATAAAATTCGTAAAATTAATAACAATTGTCGTCAATTTGAAAATATCTTTTTTTCAGTGTGCTCGTGCATTGAAATGAGCATGAATGCTCTTATTCTTATATGTCTGTTCGTTTGTTTGTACTGTACAAGTTATTCCATCGATTTTAAACTGACTTTCCGATGGGCTAAAAACTTTAAACGTAGCTCAGAACTGGATTAAAATGGAATATTATAGAGAAATTTTCTTAAAGTTATCGAAAAATTTTCGATAAATTTAAAAATGATCGTAAATGTAATATTATAAAGAAATTATCTTGATGTTATCGAAAAATTATCGATAAATTTAAAAATTATTGAAAATGTAATATTATACAGAAATGATCTTAAAATTATTGAAAAATTATGGATAAATTTTAAAATTATCGAAAAATAATCGATCGTCAAAGAATTTTAAATTAGTTAGCTACAAATTATCGATAAGTTGTCTGTAAATTACCGATAAATTTTCGACAATTTGGTTTCCATTTGATTATTTGTTCTCCGTATCATTGCAATTGTACTGATAAAAACATAAAACCTTCAAAATCTATTTGAAGATTTGACATAAGACTAAAAACCAGGAAAAAATTATTTAAGTGAAAAAAATTATTGAAATGAGCCATGTTTTTAAAACGAACTAAAAGGCTTATCATAATTTCTACTATAGTGGGACTTCTATTAGAAGTTATATCCGTCCTAGAAGAGTGGAACTTTAGTAGTTCTCCCAAAAATGTGAGGCGCATTCTATAGAGAATATTAAGGAGTTAAGAATACCTTGGCTAAGAAAGGTTACATGTTCACTAACATGTTAAAATTTCTTATTGCTTACAAATAATTTCTCAATAATTCATCATAGATAGGCCTTGATAACTCCGATAATATTTTAATGGAAGAATTTTGAAACCCAAATAGAATTTACTGGACTGAACACAATAGTTGTCTGCAAACTTGAATCTGCCATCCATGCAAGGACTTCTATCCTGACAGTCAAGGGACCTGGGTTAAAAAATCATTCGTTCGCTAACGTACTACAATTGTTCATAACACTCCTTACTATTCTCTATGACATGTAAGGAGTAGAGGCGTTTTTAGGAGAACTAAAAGCCCCACACAGGAGAAATTATTTAATACTTTTTAATTTTTTTTTTTTTAAAACGTTGCAAATTAAAACATTTTTTTACTTTTTTTATACATAAATATTTTTTTAAAATATATTGATGTATATTTGTTGAATATTAGTTATTTTGTTTATTTGAAGTTGGGTAAAAATGCCAAAATGATAAAAAATCACGTATGTTTGCAAACTTGAAATGATTATTTAAGATCAGAAAAATGCTACACATTTACACATTCTACAACATTTTCTCATTTCACAAAAATAATATTTCGAATACTTGTCAATTCTGTCAATTTAATGTAATAAGCAGGAAAAACAGAGAGGATATTTTTTGTTGCTAACAAATCACACACGACCATAAAAATGCGTTCATTCGAACATAAAAAGACAGCGTCCACTTGTAACAGCCACGCCTACTTACCGACAACTTCGCTGACTGAGCTTAAAATGTGACACAGTGCGAAGCCAGCATCTTTAAATGTTGACAACATCATGTTGTGCTATGCAGTGAGTGTAGAAGTCAAGAAGAGAAAAAAAAAAAGGAAAAAGAAATCGGAAAACTTAAGCTTGACAGTCAACGACCTGTACAACGGACGGATGTGACGGCATCTTGAAAGCAGCACGCTCGTTTACGTCATTTTGTGTCGTGTGTATGTTAGTTGCAGTGCTCGCCGCAATTTAAACATCGCGCTGAGATTTTTCTACAAATCTCACACAGTCACACATACACCCACATACATTCATTGAGTGTGTTTAAGTGTGTATGTGCGCTACATACTTGTGCGTTCAAGTGGACACTTGAGCTGGGGTTAAATACCTGCTTTCAAACACTCGCACACACTTTCACCCATCTTTTTTTTTTTTTTTTTTTTTTTTTTTTTTGTTAAAGACGACAGGAGGGAATCTTTTATAGACAAATGGAAGCCCGTACTTCCAAATAGTGTCAGAGTCCCTGGTATGGTATACTGACTAAACCACTCCTTACTTTTCTCTCCTCCTGCAAGACCCTACGGAACCACCAATCGAGGCATTACTTCGTAGGGCAGGATTGAGTATGTTTACTCATCTACGATTCTACGCTTCTTCGTAACAAAGAAACGTTTTGCAGATCATGCTTGTTTATATTCCAAAGCGATGATGTGCTGTGCTTAATATGCAATGACGCGTTGTAGGCTCATCGTGATGATGATGCATCAGATGGAGACCGCCTCGGGAAATGGTCCCTAGCCGAAGACGCTGACGGTGCTAACGACTGCGGTCTCTTCTTGGAGAGGGGATTTCGGGGGGAGGCCGCTTCGGGAAATGGTCCCTTGACGAAGACGCTGACGGTGCTATCGACAGCGGCCTTTTCTTGGAATGGCATCACTTCGGGCATATGAATCCCTAGACGAAGACGCAAGGTACAATCGACTGCAATACCTTCCAAGATGAGCGCAGGGCTTCATCACCCCCTAACCTCTGATCTTCAGCAAATCTGCACGGTGCGGCCTACCAACTTTGTCTATAGCATAGAGTCTGCAGTTGATCTGCGCAGTCTTTCTACACGACGCAGTTCTTTGGTTATGGCGCATGCCATATTGCCTACTGAGATCCAGTTTTCTTCAGAGTTAAGCATAATGCCCACGAGAGTTTCCACTGTTGGTGACCTCCCTAGGTTATTGCTTAACTCTAGTCTTTCGGCGTTAAATTTCGGACAGACGAAGAAGACATGTTCGACGTCTTCAATAACACTTCCAGCACAGAAACTGCAAAACGGATTTTCGTCGTGCTTGAATCTATGAAGGTACGACTTAAAGCACCCATGACCAGTTAGTATTTGGGTGAGGTAGTAATCTACCTCACCATGACGCCTGTTAAGCCACGGTTCCAAATTTGGAATTAGGCGGTGCGTCCATCGTCCGTTCTGTGATGCCTCCCAGCGCGTCTGCCACACTGCTACACTGCGGTCTCGCGCTATCCTACGTTTGGAGGATTTAGGCAATTCGAGTGAAAGCGAATCGTATGTCACGTTCTCGTTCACCAGAAGGTCTATAGGGGGAGAACCCGCAATAACCAGCGCTGCATCCGAGGAGACAGTTCGAAACGCACTACATACTCTAAGTGCACAGATACGATACACCGATTCCATGCTTCGTAAGTAGGAGCTGAATCTGGTTGCCTCGGCCCATATGGGGGCTGCGTACAAAAGTATTGATCTGACGACAGTGACTATGATCTTTCTACGGGTTTGTCTAGGACCTTTGGTATTCGACAAAATTCTTGTTAGCGCTGCAGCTGCGCTTCCCGCTTTTCCACTTGCGTATAAAAGATGCTGCTTAAAGTTAAGCCTATGATCTATCATAACGCCAAGGTATTTAACGAATGGTTTCGATACAATTGTATGTTCACCAACCGATATTCTAGCGGTCTCAACGACTTTTCGGCTGCTTATTAGCACTGCCTCGGTTTTGTGCTCGGCCAAACTGAGACCCGCTGTATTCAGCCACTGCCGCACTGCTATAACCGCTTGGTTGCACTTGTCTTCAACTTCGTGCAAATGCTTTGCTACTACTATGAGGGCAATATCATCTGCGAACCCGATAATATGAGCCCTCTCTGGCAGCTGTAGACGTAGTACTCCGTCATACATTATGTTCCATAGGACTGGACCCAACACTGATCCTTGTGGGACTCCGCCAGTAACTTTATACTTTTCAGTACCCCCTTCTGTTTCGTAGTAGAGAATTCTATCCTCGAGGTAATCTCGAATGATTCTACGAAGGTAGAAGGGAACGCTAAAGCGCGCAAGAGCTTCCAGTATTCTGGTCCAATTCGCAGAATTGAATGCGTTTTTTATGTCGAGTGTTGTAACTAGACAGTACTCTTTGTCACCGTACAACCACCGAGTTCCTGAGATTGCCTGGAGTGCAATTTTTTTCACCGCTCCAATCGCATCTATTGTGGACCGAGCTTTGCGGAAACCATACTGTTGGTTGGAAAGATCTCCGGCATCTTCTATTGACGCACCCAGTCTATTGCTTATCAATCGTTCTAGGATTTTGCCGGCAGTATCGAGCATACAAAGTGGACGATAGGCCGATGGATCCTCTATGGAACTAGTATTCTTCGGGATCAACACAAGTCTTTGTCGCTTCCACATTGGTGGGAAGACGCCATCTTTTAGGCATGTGTTGTAGAGGTCAACGAAAACCTCTATTTTCTGCTCTATCGCAATCTTGAGCACCTTATTTGGGACTCCGTCAGGTCCGGGGGCTTTATTGTCTTCAACTTCTTTGGCTATTTTTAGGAGCTCCTCATTGGTTACATTTTGAAAATTTTGTAACTCTGCTTCAACTTCTCTGTTTAGTGCTGGCGTGTCGGGTTGTTGTGGAAATAGTGTGTGGACTATGTTCCTCAACAGTATGGGACACGTAGGTGTTGGTTGCCTAAACGAAGAGAGCTTCTTCATAACGAGCTTATATGCAAAGCCCCAGGGCTGCTGTTCAGCGTCGTTGCAGATTTGGTTGAAACAATGGGATTTACTCATTTTTATTGCCTTTCTAAGTTGGGTTCTTGCGGCTTTGAAACGCCACTGGTTTGGTAGAAATTCATCTGTGCCTCTCGAGCGATAGTATGTACGTCTCGCTCTTATGCAGCACCTTCTTAGGCTTGAAATTTCATCAGTCCACCAGTAGACTGGCGCCGGGCGATTGTTGCCTCTACCTTTTCTAACCATCGCGGCGTCGCATGCTCTTATTACGGTCTTCATCACTTGCGAGGCCTTGTCTCTAGCATAGCCAGTTGCAGACATACCTGCGAGCATGACCTCTAGAACGCCGGTATCCAGAGTGCTTTCTTTGTATCTCCTCTGGTTTTTGCACACCCTTCTTATGACGGAGTCTCCCGTGCTGAATATGATTGCGTGATGATCGCTTCCAGTGTAGTGTTCGCTTACTTGCCAGGCAGTTTTTGGCAATAGGCTGCTACTCACAAAAGTAAGGTCAATTATGGAACCCATCCCAGCTCTTTCAAATGTGTTTTGCTGTCCAGAGTTCAGCGTGACGATATCTAAGATCGCAAACGCCTCCAGAAGTGCTTGACCTCTCGAATTTGATCTTGGGCATCCCCAGTCAGTTGACCATGCATTGAAGTCACCCGCGATAACTATTGGGTGTCTTCCGACAGCGTCATCTGCTATTTCTTCTAGAACATTCTTGGCTTCTTGTAGAGTAAGGCTTGGGGGTAGGTAGCAGCTATAGACATAGAGTCCACCCAGTCTAGCCCTCACGAAGTAGTTCATAGATTTTGTGTCTCTAATTTGCTGCTGTCGTTGGCCACAGTACCATATGGATGTTTTCCCAGATCTATCACTGATCTGGTCACCGGAGTTCCTAGTACGATAGGGTTCGCTGAGGATGGCAACATCGGCGTTTACATCCCGTACGTTTTGCTTCAAGAGATCATATGCAACTTCGCAGTGGTTGAGATTAAGCTGATAAAACCTTATCGTGCTTTAGTCTCTCGCAAAGCCTTCTGGTAAAACGGACATTTGATGCTCGTTGTAGCGTGCTTTGTGTCAGACTTCTTATGTCTTACGCAGAGTCTGCATATTGCTGCGTTTTCGCATGCTTTGGCTCGATGGCCCAAGCTGCCACACCTAAAGCAGGACTTTGAGCAGTCTTCTTCGCTCTTGCACTTTGATGCAGCATGGCCGAAGTCCATGCATTTAAAGCATCTCATGGGTTGTATTTTAGGTCTTATGCGGCACACAACCCATCCTATTCTAATTTTGCCTGCTTTAGTCAGCTTTGAGGCGCTTTCGGGTGGCAAACTAATTGTTGCTGTTTGGGTGCCTCCATATGCTCTGCGTAGGCTGAGTATGTTGGATGGTGACACCTTTATTTCAGCAAATTGGTGTTTTAGTGCCTCAAGCACTTCCTCTTTCGTTGTGACCTCATCGATATCTTTTATCTCTATTTGGATAACTTCGGTAAGGATTTTGACTTCAGCATTGGTTCCGAGCAGCGTTTGCACTGCGTTTTGGAACTTTCCGGAAGCAGGGTCCGAGGTTTTCTCTAGGAGAAGTAGGAGCTCTCCCTTGGCCGTTTTTCTTACGCCGCAGACATTTTGGCTTAGCTCTTTTAATTGGGGTTCAGCCTTCACCTGTCTGAGGATATCCGCATAGGAAGCTGCGCCTGTCGTTTTTATTACGATGGCGTCCTTTCGCGGTGGCCTCCTCACTTTCCTTCGTTTTTTTCGAACTTTTGTCCACTTCCGGTTCTGGACAGTGCTCTCGTGTGGGGTAGCAATCTTTTCAGTTGCTTTCGGCAGTTGCTTCTGGCTAGCTTTGTCAACTGCACCCCGTTTCACCGCTTCCTCACGTTTAGGGTTCTCCTTTTTATGCTCACTCACGCTGGCCTTCGAATGGGCCTGGAGGATTTTGTCCCCAGCAATCTGAACCGTACCTTGACCTTGAAGAGGCGTTTTATGCTTCCTCTTCTTGGCGGATGGTGTCGGCGATTGGGGGTCACGTTGTTCTCCCCTTGCTCTCTTGGTAGAGCTAGTTCCTGACGTAGGAAGCATTGTGGACTCTGTTTGAGTCTCCACACTCTGCCTTTGTCGTGGTTGCGATGGTTTTGCTTTGGCGGCATCCTGTTGGTGCCGCTCTTTGCATGCCTTCTGGTGCAATGCTGCAATTTCGTCCACGAGGTCTCTTATAGGCTGGTGGATGCTTCGTCGAGGGGGGGCCATCATTTCCACGAGCTTCCGAATTTTGACGGAAAGAACATCATTTTCCGACGTTTCTTGCTCGTAGTTTGCTGGTGGCGTTGATAGAGCTGGTGGTGATGAGCGTGTACGCTCATGTGCTCTATCGGCCGCTTTCTGGGGAGAACGCGCAACCCTTGGAGTACCCTTGAAGGGGTTCTGAGTCTCCCAGCTATATGAGGAACCGGGAGTACTACCTCTTTCGTTATTGCTTGTAGCATTATCTGCTACGGCAGCCAAGTTAGCCACCACCGTAGCATTGCGGTAATTTGATGACGACGACTGGGAGCCCGCTTGCTCACTCCCTACAGCCGCCGATGCTCTCTTAAAAAGAGTGTTGGATGGAATGTTGGTTGGGGCCTCCAGAATCTTTGCCCCGACCGTGGGAGTTCCCACGGGTGGATTTCCACTACTGTGGTTACCACCTGGAGTAGTTATGTTTTTAGCCGACATTCCTACACAATGGTTTTTTCTCAGGGTGACCTTCCCCTATCCTTTTATACCTACGGACAGGTATTAAAACTGCCGACCGTTACGGTACAGACGCAGACCAGGGAGCCGCTCATTCTGAGTCAGACGCGCCTGGATTTTGTGTTAACTAGGGTCCGCGGGTTCGTAAAGCCCGAAGGATTGTTCTGAGAACTGATCCCCCCTTGCGGTGCCTTTCACCCATCTACACTCACACATTCATACACACACACACACTCAAACTCACTAACATGCATGAGCTTCCTTGACATAAAATTACAACTGAAGCTGACAACATTTGTCGTAAATGTTTTCATTCCGTTTCTACTTCTTCTTCTTCTTCTTTTTGTTCTTCTTTTGCTTCGTCTTCTTTAGTTTCGCAGCAATGGTTTTTATTTTATTTGATTTTTCTTTATTTAATTTTGGTTTCTTATTTCTTTGGAGCAAAATATCTTTTTGAACACAACGCCGCACAGTGGTTGAAAAGTGGAAATAAATAGAAAAAATTTCTTGATTTAAATTTTGTAAAAAAAATTTATAGATTTTAGAATAATTTAAAGAGGCGAGATTCCATTGAGGCGCTGTGACTATTATTTGTTTTAAATTTGGGCGTTATGACATGCTTTGGGCGTTGTGAAATTTCTTGATTTGGGCTTTTTGACTTTGACGATATTACGACGTTTTGGGCTGTATGGCATATGGTTATGCGCCCAAAATAATATGTCTTAAGGTCCAATGCAATGTCATATGGCCCAAATAAAAAAAATCTCAGCAGGTTTTAAGTGCATTGAAGCTTCGTTCAATACTCTGAACGTATTTAGTCATCTAAAAAGTTGCATCTGAACATTAGCATACTTTTAGGCATTTTTTTAAATTGAGTTTTAATAAAATGAGAAAGCACATTGAGTTTAGTTGAGTTTCATTTTGCAAAATTGGGGGAACTGGGGAACTCAAGGGTTCATCTTGAGTTCAATGGCAAAAGTCAACTTTGCACTGGAAACTCAAACTAAACTCTCTGTGTGAACATAGCATAACACAATATTGCCAATAAATAACACAATACCCAGAAGTATACTGTTTAATATTAATATTATTTTTTAGAATTTTTTCGCAAAATTACAGCATCAAACAGCACGAATTTAGTGAGAACCGCATAAGGTTTCATCAAGTTTTCTTTAAGGGCACCCTTTACCTAGGCGACCCGAAGTTTAATGCCGAAGTTTGCCGAATATCTACAAACGGGTTTTATTTATTGAATAGATAAGATATCAAATTTTGTTTAAAAATTATTGTTGTTGTTTTTGTATGTCATGTCAAAGTAGACCAAGAAAAAGAAAGCTAGGCTCCTGGTCATTATGAAAAAATTTTTGTGCATCATCTGAAAATAAAAAGCAATACGGAAATATGTTTAAAACTAATGCCGTTATCGTCGGTACTAGAATTAAGAGGGTCGTTCAAGTAACGTAACTGTAGCATTTAAATATCAAAATTTAAAAAAACGCCATTTTTAAGACTGAAGATTGTTCTAGATACGATGTTTTTGGATCTACCCTTATGATTCTAGTACCGACGAGAATGACTGGTAAATCACATTTAAAGTATTTAGAGCAAAGATGATTGAAATCAGATAATTTTTTGGATAAGTTTTATTACAAACAATCCCGACAAAGTGGTTTCGAGATAAACGCATTTGAAGTTATGCTAAATGTTTTCGAAATAAAACAATTTAGGGGTCCTTCATAAATAACGTGACCGATTTTGAACTTCCCACCCCCCTCCCCCTCCGCTACTCTACGTAGTACATTTCAAACCCTCTATCGTTACTTATTTAGTGCATTTTAAAACCCCACCCCCTAAATTGGAAACGTAATTTATAAACGTCTCCTTAATTACAATTGGTTTGAAGAGTTTGCAACCGATGCATTTGGGTGTTGACTATCAGGAAATAAAATTTCATCCAAATCGGATGATTCGTTTCTGAGAAATAAGGTGGAGAGTGCCCTAAGACGTTGTTTACAAAAAAGTTCCTACAGTATATCTGTTTAGAAAAAAAAAAAACGAAAACAAAATTTTGAGAAATAAAAAACAAAAACAACATTTCGTTACTACTAGTTATGTTTGCAAGAAAACATAACCAATATGCATATGAAAAGAAGGTACATCACCAAATATGTGCATATGGCGTGATTTTTCGCATTCGAAAATTTTCAAAGGTAAAGGTGGCCTTAAAAAAACGAAATTATTTTTTATAATTTTTCTTATTGGAGCAGTAGAAACAATAAAATTTATAAAAATTGAAATTTCCAAAAATCAAAGATTTTATTTGAAAACTGGGCGGATCAACAAAAAAAATTTGTTTTGTTTTTTGCACACACAGTCTCATGTCAGTCATCATCACAGCGGAAAAGAATTTATCCAAATAATTAAATCATTCAGCTCTCCACTGCGATTAATGGTGTATTCTCTGTTGCTAAAGAAACTCTTGTGTACTTTGTACACTCTTTTTGCATTGTGTATCCGTGGAGCAGACAAATCCTTTTGACCACTAATATTTATGGAGTTCTCTTTCAAGCTCTATTGGGGCAATATATATTTATTCATTTAAACTTATAAATCTTACAATTCGCAGAAACTTTTTCGATCACTTAAGTAAAAAAAACACATTTTAATTACACCATTTTAATTACCATTAATTACACTGAACAACAAAATCAAGTGTTTTCCAAAATAACAAGGTTCCGACAATGGATTCTGGTAGAGGGGACAAAAAAACGTGTATCGGCGTTTTGAAAGTTTACGTATGAGTCTTATTTTAGGGGGGATTAAATATCCCCTTTTTTGAACATTCTTATAGTGAATCGGCATAGAAAATCATGTAATCCTTACATTTTGGGTATAGGATGTGTTCGGAGGATTTAAGGAAAATACTACGAGGAATATTTTTGTGGAATATTTTAACCCCCTAAATTCTCAATGTACAGGGTTGCCCATATTCGACGGACCCATCTGGCAACGCCATAACTTTTGACAGAGATGTCAGATCGCTTAATGACATACCGCGTTTGAAGCGTCAGTCCAAGCAGATTTTTACCATGGAACAATAAACGCCACGCGAGCGCTCTGAAATAGTTGAAATTTACATTCAACAGAAGAAGTCAATTGTGAAAACTCAACGTGCTTTTAAAAACTTAAAAAATGTGAGAAGTGCGCCTTCTAAGAACACCATTAAGCGTTTATACGAAAAATTTTCGACTGGTGAGGCTCTTTCTAATCCGAAGAGGCCAAATAAAAGTCGACCAAGGCGATCGGCCGAGAATATCGCTGCCGTACGAGCCAGTGTTGAGAGGTCCCCAAGAACATTCCAAAAACGCCGTTCTCAGCAGTTGGGCATGGCTCGGTCCACTTTACAACGGATTATTCGCGTTGATTTGCATGTGTTCCCGTACACATTGACGCAAAGATTGTTGCCTGCGGACAAGCCTCGTCGATTGGAATGGGCCCAAAGAGTCATCGAAATGGCCGAAGATGACGAGCAATTTTGGAACAAAATTATCATGTCCGATGAAGCCCATTTCACATTGAATGGGACCGTAAATAAGCAAAATTGCCGTATTTACGCCACTGAAAATCCTCAGGAGATTCAAGAAGTGCCTCTTCATGACGAAAAAGTCACAGTTTGGTGCGGCGTTAGTGCGAAAACGGTCATTGGGCCGTTTTTCTTCCAAAATGAAAATGGCCATGCTGTTACCATCAACCAGGAGCGTTATCGCGACATGATGACCAATTTTGTGATGCCAATTATTCGTCGAAAGCGTATGAGGCAGTTGTGGTTTCAACAAGACGGCGCTCCACCGCACACAAGTCGCATAACAATCGATTTTCTGAAGAATTTGTTTCCGGGCCGTTTGATGTCGAAAAGTGGTGATTTGGACTGGCCACCGCGTTCGCCCGATTTGACGCCGCCTGACTTCTTCTTGTGGGGATATTTGAAGTCAAAGGTTTACGTTAACAAGCCAAGGACCGTAGAAGAGCTCAAGGACAACATTCGTGAAGAAATAGCCGCTATTCCGGCCGAAATGTTGGCGAAAACGATGGAAAATGCTGCAAAAAGGGCACAATACGCCATCAACGCCAGAGGCGGCCATTTGAGAGATATCATATTCAAAAATTGATGTAAACAAATCTACTTGAAACAAATAAAATGATTAAGATTGCCAACCGCCAAATTTTTATTTTTTTCTTTGATTTTTTTAACAAAAACATGGGTCCGTCGAATATGGGCAACCCTGTAATGGTCTTTTTTGATCCTTTTGTGATAAAAGGCAAAAAAGACCCATAAAGCAAGGATATAATGGGTTAAAATGCTGCACAAAAAAATGTATCATCAAATTCTGCTATAAGTCTCTCAATACATTAAAGCTGAAAATTCAACTTAAATGTCAGAAATAAGTCAAAACTTAAAATGTGTTAAAGGGTTAATTTCGTACTTATTCAGGATTGATGATAAAATGTTGGCTCCCAGAACTTACGCCCGAAAAAGAAATCGCAAAAAAAATTTTCCATAGCATCGAATTTTGGAAAAAACCCCCGAATTTGAAATGGCAATTGAGCCCGAAAGAAGGAAATTACGCCCAAATGGTTTGGAAATGAAGCCTGAAAAAAATGGAAGTTATTCCCGAAATTTTCAGCAGTGTTTCGGGATTTATTTCTAAATTCTTTGGGCGCAATTTCCGAGATCCAGATTCAATGTACGGCTATCAAAATATTAACCCTTTCGGCATATTTGTTGCCATACGGCAACAGTTTGCTTTGTGGCTCTGTTTCTAGTTTGGGACACCCCGCTTTTTAACAATACTTTTTTAATAATAGATTGAAATGTGATGAAAAAGAAGAGAAAATAAAAAATACGAAAATTAATTTTTTATAACATGTTTTTCAAGGTTATTCCAAGTGAATTCATGTGCGCGACAACGCGGCCACGCGACTTAAAATTAAAAAATTATATTTTGAAATATTTCCGAGAATTTTCTAAAGCTAAAGGTAATTAAATTTAATACTTTGAATGTAAGAGATCTTATTTACATTTTTAGTTAGAAAAAATATGTGATATTTATAGCGCTAGAAGTTTTTAAAATTTTTTTGAATATTTCGAAAAATTTTTGTAGTATCTATTAGGAAAGCAATACGGCTATCAAACTTCACACTCAGCTTATTTTAGTCAAAAACTGACCCTGAACAAAGTTTGGAATGTTTGGCATTGCCAGGGCTAATTTGGCACTGAAAGGGTTAAACAACAAATTTGAGTAGTAAATTATTGGGCTCGAAATAAACGAAATTTTACCCAACAAAAACTTTTTTTATATAACTTTTTTTATATATACAATAACATTTTTCTTTTATGTTATTCCATGAACAAGTACTTACGAATAAGGTCCAAATTGTATTTTTTTTTATGATAAAATAATTTGCCCTTATACGATATGTTGTGTTTTTACCTTCCATACAAGGGCAAACCATTTCATCACAAGGAGTTTGATATTTCTGGACTTTTTAGGAATAAACAAAAATTCGGGCGTGTTTTCCTTATTTTAATTTGTAAAAAATGCCCGACTTTTTTCGGGCCTAAATTCCAACTTTTTTTTTTGGTCTTTCGTCCATTTCAAATACTTGGAAAAAACACCCGACATTTTCTAGCACAAATACCCAAAGACATGAAAATCACCCAAAATTTGGGGTATTTTTTCCTAGGAATTAATGCCCCATTTTGTATGGAAAATTTCGGGCTTTATTACCATTTTTTCTTTTTCGGGCGTAAGTTCATCGGGCGTAAATTCCGGGAGCCTAAAATGTCGCACAAAACATGGTTTTAGGGGGTTACTTTTTATGACAAAAGTGTTTTACTCATTTGGCACATCATACTTAGCAATAGCAACGAACCTTATCGAATGCACTTTGGCTGATAAGATCCATTAGGTTCAAAAAAAAAAAAAAAAACTATGAAAAGCAAAATTAAAACAAAAGTTAATTTTCATTCCCTCCTCCGGTTCCATTATTTTTTGTAACCAAAACTTGTTACCATATGCGCCATATACTTATTGTTGTGTTCACAATTTTTGGCATTTTTAAAAAGAATCACATCTTTTAAAACTATTGAAAAACAACTTTATTTAAAGAATCATCATTTTACTTGTTTAAATGTAAATCTAGAATTTGATTTTTTACCAGATTTACATTTGAACAAGTAAATTTTCTGTTTTGTGGTTTAACAGTTTTTCCATTTAAGAGACACATAGAAGTTAAGAGTCTTAAAGTGCAAAAGTTATCTGGTAATTGATAAATGTCTTTAGGAAGATTTTACTATTTAGTGAAATCACAAACTAAATCGGGTCCAAAAAAATTAAGAAACTTGAATAAAATATAAGGTATTTTGTAAAAATTATTAAGAAAGAGAAAAGGTTTTGATTCACATCCGCTTTTTAACTAACCACTGTGCTCCGTTTCACCTGTCAAGCAGCACGAGTTGAACGTTGTTCTTTGGAGGTGTACTTTTCTCTTAAGAAAGAGAAAAGGTTTTGATTCACATCCGCTTTTTAACTAACCACTGTGCTCCGTTTTACCTGTCAAGCAGCACGAGTTGAACGTTGTTCTTTGGAGGTGTACTTTTCTCTGTCGATGGTTATTGCGTTGATATTATCTGATTTGGCAGCAGGTGAAACGAATGCGCTTTCTTCTGCTGCGACTGGTGACTATTTTTAGCGATATGATGGCAACCGAAGCTAAGTGTGAGTTTGACATAGCTTTTGACATAGACACAGAGGGAGAGATGTAAGGGAATATTTTTAAAATTAAGGATCTTGAGAGCTTAAAGTACAAACTTAACACATGGCATAAGAAGCAATATTTAAGCAAAAAAAAAGTTACTCACAAAAAATAAAAAGCTTTTTAGCCGCTCAGTGCTTGAGTGCTTAGCTTACTAATTTTAATATTAAATTTCTTCAAAATCTTAATGAAATTTTTCAGCAGCTTCTCTTATCAAATTAATTATATCAACATTTTATGCATTTCTAAGATTTCCATAGCGTGCCTAAAACTATGCTATAACAGTTAATGAGAAAATTTAAAATTCATGAACTCCTCCTGTTTAAAGTGCTAATAAAAAGTTCAACTATCTAAAGTGTGTGCAATAGTGTGTGTGTGTGTGTGTGTGTACTGTTTGTGTAGGTATGGGTGGGTGAGTGCTTTTTGCTGTTTAATGACACAAATACATGCATAGTTTTCTTTTTATAACCAATTTTTAACTTAAGGTGCAACAATAGAGCTTAAAATAATGACGAGTAAAACAACTCTGATGTGTTCATGCACCCTACAAGCAGCAGTTAAGCAGCTTTTGAACAGTTAAAATGTCAACCCACTCAGCTGCCCACTCTAGTTGTAAGGCAAGCGCCAGCCCACCTTAATGTGTGTCATAAAAGCTTGTCGTATGTGTGAACATAAAATTACTTTCAAAACTTAGCAATTTTTGTTGAGTGTACATGTGTGTATGTATGTGTGTAGCCTCTGTTAGCTACGTTAGGCTTGTTTGCTGCTTGTAGTAGTTTTTTTAAAATATGCATTGAGTTGTACGTGGTTGTTAGTGCCCAGAGTGTACTCAATTTTGTCTCTTTCTAGCGCTTTCTCTCTATTTTCTAATTTTATTTAAAAAGATAAACCGTAAATATTTGAAATGCTTGTCGAATTTGAAGTCAAAGTTTTTCCAAGTGGAAGCGTACCAACTTGTTCCTGAAACACTTTGTTAAACATGAAAACACTCACAAAAAACACACACTCACAAATAGCCATTAATGTGCATACAGTGACAAACACATTCATAGCGTTCTGAGTGCTTCCATTGTCATGGTTGTTTTCAGCTCTCTCTCTGTGTTTGTGCAGCAGGTGCCGCTTTTTGTTGACTTTTTAGCTCCTTGAAGTTATGTTAAATAACTTTTCAAGTTAGTCGCAAAGTGTTGGCAAAAAAACATTTTGTGCGGAAGTGTAAATTAAAGCATACAAACACAGTTGAGGGGAAATAAAAACACTTACTCGTTATGTGTGCGAGAAGTTAGTCAAGCTTTGTATGAGTTGATTATGAAAAGCAATTTAAAAGATTTTGCAATAAAGTTTTGACTTTGGAGAGTTATTTTTGTTAAAAGAGAGTTTTGTTTCAATTAACCCTTATTGGACACATTTCCTCTAAGTGACGTAATTGACACAGTCGAATGGATTGCAACGAAACGAAGGGATCTATTTTAACTAATTAAGTACTGAATTTCTGCACAACTTCTTACTTATTACTTAAGTAAGTAAGCTCTTACTTATTGCTTACTAATGTTTCCAAGGATTTTACGTTACGTATTTAGAAATAAGGAAGAATGGGTCGTGGATGGTTGGCCCAGTGCGTCAAAAAAGAATTTAGAAAAATTGATTTTTTTTTTTCAAAAAACAATACAGAACAGTACAGTACAGTTCTAACGACTAATACTCCCCCCCACTTTCTCCCAACGAAAAGAAAATTGTATAACAAAAATTTCAAAAAGATTATTTACCTACTGGTCCCTCTCTGAAAAGGCCTTATCACAATGTCTTCGGTTGGCCACAAGAATGATAGAAACAAGATTACGCGTTCCACAGTCCCGTTATCTAATGCTCTCTTTCTCAATTGAGTGCATGACGTCACACAGTACTTTTGCTTGACAAAAACGTATGCAAATGTGCGATCTCTTATGCATATTGACGAAATTGAAAATAAATTCTTTCGGAAAAGTAAAGTAAAAATATCTACTCTTCTGTATAAAAATATGAATATTTTCGTACAGGAAAAAATATAAGTTGGCTGGAGCCCTAAAAATAAAATTTTTAACTCATGCTACAATTTGGAATGAATTTTTGTGTAAATTTAAGTCTAAGAGTTTAGAAATTTTATTCCCAGATAAAATATAAAAAACAATCATCACAAGTTTACAGGAGCCTCGCGATGACTGTAAACTTTTTCAACGGTAAGAGGATAAAGTTGTCTACAAGGACCATTTTCATTAATATGGTCTATGGTACCTAGAATAATTTTTAAACACAATGACGGCATTCAGCAGGCACAACTATTGTGCAATTGTTGAACTCAACACGTTGAGTAAATGTATCAGAAAAATAAAACGATACGAAAGACAGACAATTTTCACAGCACGTTGAACTGATCCGAAACTGATACTTAAGCGTTTCGCAGACACACACTCAACAGTTGTACAATAGTTGTAGCTGCTGAATGCAGCCAATACATAATTGACAACAAAATATAATAATTGATTGATTAGCCCTAATGCAGTATCCCAACAAACATTATGACTCTTAAAAAAGTCTTTTAAGACTCATATAAATGAGCTTTTATCGTCATAATGCGCTCAAAAAAAACTCTTTTATGAGTACATTTTCGTAGGTTTCGGGCCTCAAAATATGATTCATAATAATGACTGCTTTATGCCTCATTAAAGACTCAAAATTTAGACTCTTTTAAGACTCATATTTAATACTCTTTTAGTCTCTTTTACTCTTTTAGAACTCATATAAGTTAGTGTTTTTGGACTCAAAGTTAAGACTCATTTAAGACTCATATTTAATACTCTTTTAAGACTCATAATTAAGACTCTTTAAAGACTCATAATAAAGACTCTTTTATAACTCATATAAATGAGTCTTCTTTGACTCAAAATTAAGACTATTTTAAGACTCAATTTAAATACTTTTTTAAGATTCATAATAAAGACTTTAAATAAATACTTTTTTAGAACTCATATAAATGTTTTTTGGACTCAAAATTAAGACCCTTTTGAAGTCATATTTAAGAATCATGGAATGGAATCTTTAAATACTCATACTGAGGACTCTTTCAGAACTCATAGAAGTAATTATGATCCGTTTAGGCTGAAATATATTTTTAGATTCAAATTTATTTATAATATTTGATAGTTGAAAAATAAAAAAAAAAAATGACAACAATATCTTTTTTTAAACATTTCAAATAAAAAAAGATACAGTAGTATCGTCTTTGTCATAACACAAGACGTAGAATTATTCAATCCGCTTTTGATGACATCTTTTTTAAAAAATATTTAGCTAAATATATATTCCATACACCTGAGCATATGACCTTTAAGAGAGTGCCGGAGAGGGTAAATATGTATGACCGACCCTTATTACTTTTGCAAAAGAAATATTTTTTCCTTCAACAGCTTTTCCCTCCGACCACTCCTTAGGGGGACTCCCATACAAATATTATGGTTTTTGTATATTTATTCCATACACCTGAGCATATGACCTTTAAAAGAGTGCCGGAGAGAGTTAATATGTATTACAGACCCCCATTACTTTTGCAAAAGAAACATTTTTGCTTTTCACACCTATTCCCTCCGACCACTCCTTAGGGGGGCTCCAATACAAATTTCATGGTTTTTGGATATTTATTCCATACACCTGAGCATATGACCTTTAAGAGAGTGCTGGAGAGGGTTAATATTTATCACCGACTCTCATTACTTTTGCAAAAGGAACATTTTTGCCTATGACTTCTATTCCCTCCGACCACTCCTTAGGGGGGCTCCCATACAAATTTTATGGTTTTTGGATATTTATTCATACACCTGAGCATATGACCTTTAAGAGAGTGCCGGAGAGGGTTAATATGTATCCTGACCCTGATTACTTTTGCAAAAGAAACATTTTTGCCTTTGACAACTATTCCGTCCGACCACTCCTTAGGGCGGCTCCCATACAAATTTTATGGTTTTTGTATCTTTATTCCATACACCTGAGCATATGACCTTTAAGAGAGTGCCGGAGAGGGTTAATATGTATGACCGACCCCCATTACTGTTGAAAAAGGAATATTTTTGCGTTTGACACCTATTCCCTCCGACCACTCCTTAGGGGGGTCTCCCATACAAATTTTATGGTTTTTTTTTATTTTACGGTAAAACCGAAAACTGTCGATAAATACGTAGCAAACTTAAGCAAACAAAAACATCAAATGTTGGCTTTATGTAATTGTGTAAAATTTATATAAGTTAGAGAGTTCAAACATGAATTTTTCTCCCAGTGAGGATCAAGCAGACCAACATGTGCTAACATCAACATTGTACGATCAGTACTTTAGGCACACCAAAGGCTCAAATTGTGATATAAATACCGACACCTGATCACTGTCAACTACCCTACTTACATCCGAGAATGACGTATTCTACGTCAAAAGTAATAGTAGAAAAATTTAAAGTAATCTTACAATCATATAAAAGACTTCTTTATGAGTCTTTTTATTGCGTACTCATAAAACACGCATAAAAAATACTATTTTTTGAGTCTTATTTTTGAGCAATCATTTTAGAATCATATCAAAGACTTCTTTATGAGTCTTTTTATTGCGTACTCATAAAACACGCATAAGAAATACTCTTTTAAGAGTCATTTTTTTGAGGCACTCAGAATATGTTTGCAGGGATTTTACATTTTTCGTATTTTTCTCCCTAGATAATAGTTTATAAGTGTAACCTTGAAAGCAAGTTGAAAATGTTTGTAAGCAATCTTGTGTGACTTCCCGAGAAGCTTTTCCGAAGTTGTTCGAGTTAATTTAGATCGTGAGAGTACAATCTTGTATAAGCTTCACAAATATTTCATAACCTGAGAGGAGATACCTCACCAAAAAAAAAAAAAAAACATTAAATTATCAGGGCTGTTCACGATCCAGTGAAAACAGTCTTGCATAGTAGCAAATGTAAATTATATTTGCCAACATAACAACAAATTGTTCTCAATTTAATTTGCTTAAATACCGGAATACTGAAAACCTTAGTATATATTTACAATATGCACTCACGACATTACAAATGCTCTGACTTCAATAGTAAAAAATTATGCAATATTATATATACCGCCATAGCATATTGCACTCCCGAGTTACGAGTTACGCAATCCCTTATCTCGATATCTTCATCAGTCATCCTTAGAATAGCCCTCTTCGCCTGGGATTGAATATAAATGTGAAGAGGTGTTAGTTCTAGTAGCACCTGCATGAAACATTGAACATGCCGAAATGCCAAAAATTATTGCGTCTCATTAGACTCGATACTTTCCCATTTAAGTTGGGTGTACAAGGATTTAAAATTTTTTTATTAAATTATGTCACATTTGCCATTTTCAAATTTTCACCGAAGTATATTGCAAAAGCCAGCTACTTGGCTCTTATTTAAATTTAATTTAAAATTCATTAAGTATCAAATTGAGCACGAATCTGGCAGCGTAGAATGTTTAAAATTGTGTACTTGGCAAATAACGAGTTCATTAAGCTTAAATTTCATTAAAAGTTTAACTTTGGTAGCAATTTTAGCCATGTTGCAATGAGTACGCTAACAGCACCTTGAACTCTGACACTCGAGTGAGGAGCATCCTTGTTGTTGTGATTTACTTTTATGATGCTCATTTGCAGTTTCACTCGAATGGTACATTAAAAATTCAAGCAATTCCGCAGCGATTTTTGCACGCCATGCTACGCTGATTTCTTTCCCCCCCCCCCCCCCCCCCCTCTTGGGTCGTTGTTGTAGTTATTCCTTTGCTGTGCTGTTGTGTCCTCGTAGCATATGACATTTTTACATACACACATACACACACGCTGCAGTCAAGTGACCATTTCATTTGAGTTAGTGTTGTATCCTTTTTGTAGTTGTTGTTGTTGCCAGCGAGTGCCATTTGAGAAAATGCAACTTAATGTTTGTGGGTCACTCTCGACGGTCATAACTTCCAATACAAAATATGTGTATTTTTTTCCGGAATTTTTTTTTTTTTTTGTTCCTTCTAGGTTTCTTCGGCGTATCCTTGTTGGGCTGCTGCTACTCCGTGTGTATATGTTTGTGTGTGGTGTGTATGTTTTTGCAATTGTGTCATAAATTAAGTCAGGGAATTGTGTGCACATTCATCACACTCACTCGTCTAACGCTTGTCTTTGTCCTTGTTCTTGTTCTTGTTTCAGAGCTCGTTGATACATTCTTCTTCAACTTCATACCCCATGTTACAGCTGGCTGTCTATCTATCAGTCTCACTCACTCTATTCCTTGTTAGTTGTCAGCTGTGACATTCGTTACTATTCGGTGCATGTGTTGCCGCATAATTAGTTTGATGTTCTAAAATAAACAAGCACATAAAATTACGTGTGAATTAATGAGATTTGTTAGCAGAAAATCGTCGAGGCTGAAGAAAATTTCAAGAATTAACAAGAAAAATTTTATAAAAATATCCCATTTCTATGAAATTCCATTAAGATATGAGCTAAAGATAGAAGTTAAAAGTAAAGCTTAACAGAATTTCTTTCCCCATGAATGCTGTTAAATTTTATTAGCATACTTTAAGGCGATCAAAATAATTTTAGCAATATTTTTAATAGAAATGATACAATTTTTGTTGATAAAACGGTATCTAACGGTAAACAGGCAGCATTTATTTCGATATGAGCCCAATTTAAGGATGTTTGCCAATAAGGATTTCTTTAAATCGAAGCTTTTGCTAAGTAATTCCTGAATTTTTAATCAAGATTCCTATGTTAAGAGTTTTAATCATAATTGAAACTAGTAATTGTGAGAGTTTTGCACAGAATGAAGGCCAATAACTTGAATCCTGCCCAAAAGTGGAAAGTACTGTTGCCCTATAAGAGTCAAATGTTCAAAAATTGTTTAAAATTTTCCAACTGCAACGAAGTAACGTTTTTACTGGACTTAGAGCTGGGATATACTCGCCTGTGTCCAGCGTTCCTTGCAGAACATTTATATTATAAAGAGACCCTTCCGCTTGAGATGATAATTCCTTATTGAGAATTCAAAATTCGGCATTATACACACGATGACCTTGACTTGTGGGTAGTAGGTGATGTCTGGGAGAGATGTCTCTGCGGCTCTGTGGTGAAGTTGAAGCGTAGGTCACTGCCGCTTTTGAAGTTAATGAGTATTCACACGATGACCTTGACTTGCGGGTAGTAGGTGAAGTCTGGGAGAGATGTCTTGGAGGTTCTGTGGTGAAGTTAAAGCGTAGGTCACTGCCACTTTTGAAGTTAATGAGTATACACACGATGGCGTTGACTGGCGGTAGTAAGTGGTGACTTGGAGGCTATGTGACGAAGTTGAAGCTTAGGTCGTGGCCGCCATTTTTGAAGTTAATGAGTATACACACCATGACCTTGACTGACGGTATTAAGTGATTTCTTCGAAATTCTGTGGCAAAGTTAAAGCGTAGTTCACAGCCGCTTTTGAGATTAAAGTGTATACACACGATGACCTTGACTGACGGTAGTAGGTAATATCTTGAAGCCTCTGTGGCGAAGCTCAAACGGCCACTCTTGAGGTTCATGAGTATACACACGATGACTTTGACTGGCGGTAGTAGGTGACGTCTTGGAGACTTTGATTAAATAACTATCGTTGCGGCAGAAAAAGTTTGATAACGATATTGGGGGAAGGAAACTTAACCGCCAATACGTAATCGCGGTACCCTATGAGTGGAAACTAAATATAACCGCGGAAGGAAACTTAATTACCTGAAATATGTCTTCATAAATTGGGAAAACTATTCTAAATCCTGTCAAAGAAGTTTGATTACGATATTGGGGAAGGAAACTTAACCGACAATACGTAATCGCGGCACCCTGTGAGTAGAAATTAAATATAACCGGGAAAGGAAACTTAACCATTGGAAATATGTCTACATAAATCGATAAGACTATTCTAGGTCCTGCCAAAGAAGTTTGATTACGATATTGGGGAAGGAAACTTAACCACTTCTACGTAACCGCGGCACCCTATGAGTGGAAGCTCAATATAACCGGGGAAGGAAACTTAACAACCGAAAATATGTCTACATAAATTGAGAAAAACTTTTCTAAATCCTGCCAAAGAAGTTTGATAACGATAGTGGATAAGGAAAATTAACCACAATACGTAATCGCGGCACCCTATGATTGGAAACTAAATATAACCGGGGAAGGAAACTTTACCATCGGAAATAACTCCATAAGTTTACACTCACCACTTTTGCGCTTCCGAACATCCGATGACTGTACGATAAACAAAAGACCGATGCTGCGACTCGCCTTTTATGCCTTTGCCTGTGGCTGCATTCTGCATTCTGACGTTTAAACCGGTTTTATTCGATGATTTCTTTATGTTGCTTAATCAAGAATGATAGAACCCATGATACAATTATAAGGTAGGCTCATTTTAAAATGGCTGCTCTATTGTGAAATTTTGCAACAACAAAGCTGTAGAAGCCACAAACGTCAAACGACAAAAGCAACAACAACAACAAAGAAAAACTAAAAGCTATCAGCTGATTTTGACAACTAGCGCACCCTGCTCTCCAATATGAGCCTACCTTGTAATTGTATCATGGATAGAACCAAGATTACGCGTTCCGCAGTCCCGTTATCTTATGCTCTCTTTCTCAGTTCAGTGCATGACGTCACGCAGCGCTTTTGCTTAACAAAAACGAATGTAAATGTGCGATCGCTTACGCAAATTAACGAAATTGAAAATAAATTCCTGCGGAAAAGTCAATTAAAATAACTACTCTCCTATATAAAAATATGGATATTTTTGTATACGAAAAAATATAAATTTTTTAAACTGTCATGATTTTTATCTTCTAAACCATTTAAGGCCGAAATTTTATTGCACCAATAGGCTTACTTACTTACTTACTTAGCAATAGGCTTAGGAGGTCCATAAAAACAGTATTTAGGCATGGGTCCCAAAGTAAAATTATTCCAAAGTCTGATAATAGTGCTGTGTGACGCTATGCTCTCTCTCTCGCATTTGCGGAATACGTAATCTTGTTCTATCATTCTTGTTGCCTGGTAAGCCTTCTCTGCCTCTTTCTCTCTCTTCTTCTTAGTGTTATGGTATGGAGCATATTGCGTATATGTGTGTGCATGTAAGTTATTTTTCGCGAAGTGTAGCTACCCTGCTATTGTAGCTCGCTCTCGCTCATTCTTAGTACTATGTTGCATGTATTTTACTTATAAAAGTAGAAAATGTATAACTAAGTTTTATACAAATAAAAATTTAGATGTACAGCGTGTCTAAAAGCAGGCATGCCCACAGAAACGAATTTATGAGCATATTTTTGTTCATTATAAGAATTATAAAAAAAATAATGAAAAATGGGTCAAGGATATAAGGTTCAAAATAGAAAAATATATGAAACACCGTAGGGTTGCTGAAGCCTTAATTCGATCTGATCAAAACTTCACACAAGTAATGCCCCTTAAAAAAAATGTTGTCATTGTTTTGACGTAGAATACGTCATTCTCGGAGGTAAGTAGGGTGGTTGATAGTGATCAGGTGTCGGTATTTACATTACTTTTTGAGCCTTTGGTGGGCCTAAAGTACTGATCGTACAATGTTGATGTTAGCACTTGTTGGTCTGCTTGATCCTCAATGCGACAAAAATTCATGTTAGAACTCTCTAACTTATATAAATTTTACACAATTACATGAAATATAAAGCCAACATTTGATGTTTTTGTTTGCTTAAACTTGCTACCTATTTATCGACAGTTTCCGGTTTTATCGACAAAACCATAAAATTTGTATGGGAGCCCCCCTAAGGAGTGGTCTGAGGGAATAGGTGTGAAAGGCAAAAATGTTCCTTTTGCAAAAGTAATGGGGGTCAGTCATAAATATTAACCCTCTTCGGCACTCTCTTAAAGGTCATATGCTCAGGTGTATGGAATAAATAAACAAAAACCATAAAATTTGTATGGGAGCCCCCCTAAGGAGTGGTCGGAGGAAATAGGTGTCAAAGGAAAAAATGTTCCTTTTGCAAGAGCAATGGGGGTCGGTGATACATCTTAACCCTTTCCGGCACAAACACAATAAAATTTGTATGGGATCCCCCCTAAGGAGTGGTCGGAGGGAATAGGTGTCAAAGGCAAAAATGTTCCTTTTGCAAAAGTAATGGGGGTCGGTGATACATATTAACCCTTTCCGGCACTCTTTGAAAGGTAATATGCTCAGGTGTATGGAATAAATAAGCAAAAACCATAAAATTTGTATGGGGGCCCCCTAAGGAGTGGTCGGAGGCAATAGGTGTCAAAGGAAAAAATGCTCCTTTTGCAAAAGTAATGAGGGTCAGTCATACATATTAACCCTTTCCGGCACAAAAACCATAAAATTTGTATGGGAGCCCCCCTAAGGAGTGGTCGGAGAGAATAGGTGTCGAACGCAAAAATGTTACTTTTGCAAAAATAATGGGGGTCAGTCCTACCTATGAACCCTTTCCGGCACTCTCTTAAAGGTCATATGCTCAGGTGTATGGAATAAATATACAAAAACCATAATATTTGTAAGGAAGCCCCCCTAAGGAGTGATCGGAGGGAATAGGTGTCAAACGCAAAAACGTTCCTTTTGCAAAAGTAATGGGGGTCGGTCATACATATTAACCCTCTCCGGCACTCTTTTAAATGTCATATGCTCAGGTGTATGGAATAAATATTTTGCTAAATACTTAGTTTTTAAAAAAGATGTCATCAAAAGCGAATTGACTAATTCTACGTCTTGTGTTACGACATAGTCGAAACTACTGTATCTTTTTTGTTTTTGTTTTTGTTTTTGTTTTTGTTTTTGTTTTTGTTTTTGTTTTTGTTTTTGTTTTTGTTTTTGTTTTTGTTTTTGTTTTTGTTTTTGTTTTTGTTTTTGTTTTTGTTTTTGTTTTTGTTTTTGTTTTTGTTTTTGTTTTTGAGTTTTAGTTGTTGGTATGTTATTTAGTACTAGTATCGCCTGTGGCCGAAATTCGACCATCTGTTTCTGTAAGGTAACGAAACTCAAGTTGTTTTTCACATGATGATTTGTTATTTATTTGCATGGAAATTCTTTAATGCTTACCTTGACGCTATGAGGAAAATAGTGGTAAAGGACAAAAAAACACAGGTGCGTCACTGGACACACGAGAGAAGTGAAGCATTTTCGCAATTTCAAAGATTTAAGAATTTAATGCCTTTTTTCGATTAAAATAATTTTTAAATTTAAAACTTTAAAATAACAAAGTTTTTCGTATTTGTATGGGAGCACCCCTAAGGAGAGGTCGGAGGGGATAGGTCCTCAAGGGAAAAATGTTCCCTTTGCATAAATAAGGGGGGTTGATAATACATATTAACCCTCTCCGGCCCTCCTGTTCAGTTGTAGGGAATAAATATACAAAAATCATTAAATTTGTTTGTAGCGTAACGACATCTAGTAGTAAGTAGAAGCAACATTTGTGTTTTTTAGTACTCTTGTTTGTATAGCCAATACACAATCTATAGTGGTTATTGTGTATTGGCTAATGGTTATTGTAGGAGATGAAGGCTTGTAGCCAATACAATTCCTATAAATAGATTATTTTGATCTACTGCAACATAGCTTTAGTTAATTCTTGATATTGAATCAGCAATATTTACCATCCAAGGGTTTTGGTTCGATGGCTTAAGCTTAAAACTATCAGCCAACGGGCATGAGTTCAATTCCTGCAGCGGGCAAGAAATTATTTTTAATTTAACATTTTCTGGTTCAATTGATGCAAGCAAAAAACAATATCAATTCTAAGAAAAAGGTGTCGGAAAAAAGTGTAGTTTTTTCTGATTTCACTCTAGCAAATCACAGAACGAGGCGTAAAAAGCTTCGCTTCAAAAAGGAGGATATAAGCGTCAATAACAAAAATTTATTCAACATATAATATTCATTAAAAGTAAATAAATGGCTTGGCGTCAAGTGTTATATGAAGCAATCAGTAGTTTAACTGTTTTTTTTAACACTGAGAGAAATTAAGAGAAAGCAAAAACAACCACAACAACAATAATGCTACTCATCTCTTTTTAAGTGTTTGCGTCACTCCCGCATTCTACTCTTGCTTTTGTAAGCTACAGCAGCGATGTTCAACAGAGCTTTGTCGCTTTGTAGTTTCTCATTGTCCCATTGGTAAAAAGGCGTTTTACATTTGCTCAGCTTTACCTATCTTAATGACATCATATTCGAATAAAAATTATATTGTGCAAATCTACTCGAAAATACCTATCCATCGATATAAGAATTATGTGAATATGTTGAAGGTAACACAGAAAAAAAGGGAGCACAAACTTTTTGTTTGCCTATTAATATATAGATTTAAAAACTGAGCTTTTCAATGTTGGACCATATGGTCCAAATGAGCCACTTGTTGGGCACCATATCTTTCATATATAAATTTAAGTAAAGCTTTTTTAGAGCATCAACTAAAAAAAATTGGTGAAAAGAAATTATTTTTTTATGTTTATGTCAGTTGAGCCATTCGAGTCAAATACTTGGGCACCATGACTTTGAGCTGGGCACCATCCCTTTCAGATATAAATTTAAGTAAAAGCTTTATGAGAGCAACAACTTATAAAATTGCTGAAAAAAGCAATGCTCTTTGTGAGAGCATCAACTTAAAAAAACATTGATGAAAAGAAATTATTTTCTATGCTTCTGTCAATTGAGTCATTTGAGTCAAATACTTGGGCTGCATTGTTTTGAGCTGGGTACCATTCCTTTCATATATCTTATATATTAATACGCAAACATCGAATGTTGTCGTACACTTTTTCAATATTTATTTTAGAATAAGGACAATGAAACGTACATCATTCGAAAGGTACTGCACCATAGATGTGCCGAATTATTTTAGATTTTAAATTGATGACCTTTGACCCGAAATACTAACGTTGAAAGTTTATATCAATTTTAGTTAGGGATCTCAGAACTGGGAAGAGGTAGAATGAAGAATGTGGTATCAGATGAAAGGTCTGGCTACACAATATAATTGAATATAAGATTGGTGACCTTTGACCTCAAATATGAGCGGAAAAATAGCATTTATTAAATAAAAACTAAACTATAAGAGATGGAAAAACATGATATAAGAAAGAAATTTAGACATTCATAAGATGTGCAAAAAAAAATTTAATATTTTTCACCATCGTTTACGGTTACCCTACAATAAGCACTTTTTCATGTAACACGTGTGAATATATATTGTGATGGTAAAATTACTTACAAAGAGTAAATTTTGAAAAATTTCCGTTATTTTGACATCAAAATTATTGTGATATCTCGAAAACTCAGTACAACGTTTTTTGTATGAAAATTCGTTGGTTGAGAAAAATAACGGTATACGAAAACTTTTTTGCTAATATTTTCCACGAATAGTATGTTAAAAAAATTTCCCGTTATTATGACATCAAAAGTATTGCGATATTTCGAAACCTGTAGATTTTTTAAATGCAATGCATTTCTTAAAGCAATGTCATTGCCTCAGAATGAGAAAAAAACAATTGATATTTCAAATTTTGATTTTGCATGCAAATATCTCAGCCATTTTTCAATCGATTTTCCCTAAATTTTCTTTGTCTGAAAGTTTAATTAAATAACTTTTGAGAAATAAGAAAAGATTAACCGTTATCTCACTAATGCAATTTCTTATGTTGTTTTCAAAAAAACTCTAAAATATTCAATTTTTGCTTAAAAATGAGACCAGACATTCATTCTTTGTAATTTTATTTTTGTTTTTCTATTTTCTGCTCTCACACTCTTTCATATACTATAGCATTTATTTGCAAAAATTGCTTCATTTTGACACATAATTTAATTAAGTGTTTCTATCATCGAAAATCATGAGCTACGACCTATGATTTTTTTGATGAAAATTACATTTTTCAAAATGTTGTTTTTGTATTTTTTACAAAGTTCTACAGCTTAAAAAATAATTTCTGTAAAAAAATTTTTCAAATATTTCAAACCACTCCAAAGTAATCCATATATTAATACGCAAACAAAAATCTTGTGGTACACTTTTTTAATATTTATAATACAAAAAAAGGCATGATTCTTATATCAGTCGAAAGGTAATGAGCCACAGATGCGCCCAAAAATGAAAAAAAAAATATATATTATGTGATTATTGCAGTTTAAAAGAAGTGTATGCACTCTCACTCTCATGGCTGTAACTTGAGTCTCTTTGCTTTTGTTACTCGAAAGATATTAAAAAAAAAGTTATATTAAAGATAAGGAGTAGGAAAAAAATTTGGACAAAGATTAAAGCATAGAATTGGACAATGATAAGGACGAGAATTCAGACAGGAATTGAGAAGAGGAATTCGACAAGGAGTGGGACAAGGGTAACGACACAAATTGATACGTACCTAAAACAATATTTGGGACAAGATTGGAAAAAGTATAAGGGTCAAGAAATGGGACAAGGAATAGAACAAGGATTTGAACTCACTTAGGACAAAATTTAGAACAAAGATTTAGAAATAAAGTTGGACAAGGATTAGGAAAGGATTCGAATAAGGTTAAGGTCAGGAATTTGGATATGGATTAAAAGAACAGTTTCAACAGGAAGTAAGACAATTGAAGAGTCGACGTGAATAACATTTTAAGTGATAAAATTATAGGTTTTCAGGAATTGCAAAAAACAAAAAACCGTTTTAATGGCGGAGCCATTTGATTTCGATGTCAATGTCTAAAAATGTATGGAATTTGAAAAACTATAATATCTTATAATAGGCTAGAGCATTTTTAACGTTAGTATGCAAAAAAACTATTTTTGGTTAATATGCCGCTTACAACGTTATTCGCGTCGACTCTTCAATTATTAGTTTGGGAACAAATGAAAGGAACGGGACAAGAATAAGGATAAGGACAAAGATACACTGTCAAAATCCATGGAGTGCTTTTTTCAATATATATAAAAAACAACAAGAGAAAAATCTATTTTGATATGGTCGAATTTTGACCACAGGCGATACTAGTATTATATATTATATAAAAAGCTTTGTGAAAGCCAACTTAAAAAAATTGGAGAAAAGAAATAATTTGTTTATGTTTACATCAGTTGAGCCATTTGAGTCAAATACTTGGGCACCATGGCTTTGAGCTGGACACCTTTTCTTTCATACATATAAATTTAAGTTAAAGCTTTATGAGAGCATCAACTTAAAAAATTGCTGAAAAGAAAGGATTTTTTTTTTATTTTGAAACTGATCTTATGGACTAAGGCGACCAAATGAGCCACTAGCTGGCCACTATCCCTTTCATATATAGTATATATTTAAGTTAAAGCTTTGTGAAAGCGTCAATTTAAAAAGAATTGGTAAAAATTAATAATTTTTTATGTTTATGTCAATTGAAGTATTTGAGTCAACTACTTGGGCACCATGGCTTGGAGCTGGGCAAAATTCCTTTCATATATAAATTTAAGAAAAGGCTTTATGAGAGCATCAACTTAAAAATTTGGTGAAAGAAAATAAATTTTTTATGTTTATTTGGGTCAACTACTTGGACACCACGGCTCTGAGTTATAAATATTTAAGAGCCTTGTGAAAGTGGTGACGAAAAAAAAAATTAAAATTGCAAATTTGAATAACAAAAGGCATGTTATTCAATTGAAATTGCAAATTTGAATAACAAAAGACATGTTAAATAAAAAAATTTAGTGCCAATTGAGTCAACTGCCTGGGCACCATTACTTTAATACCTCACAATTTATGATTGACCTTGCGTAAGTTGAAAACGGAAAATTAATGAGTGTCGCCAAAATAATTTCAATCCTCAAGCTCTTATCCAAAATCATCAAATTAGCTTTCCTATAAATTGCCAAAAAGAAAAACTAAATTTATGCAAATGCCAACTCCCCCAGGAAATCCTTTCTCTAACCACAGTTAAGAGCATTGCAGGCTCCTAGCTAGTACATCAAGAAAGCTTTTCTTGAGCTCCACAACAGCTTTATGACGCTCCACGCTGGGATGTCAAAACAATCTGATGTCGTCTTTGCACGAATTTCGCATTATTTGTCTGGCTCACTTTGCGTGCTCCGTGGTCTTGTGCAGGAAACAAATTTATCTATCGGTTCATCTATCTGTCTGTTTGTCTATTTCTCTGTCTATCTTTTGCTTTGCCTGTCTGGTTTTATTGTGTATCTATTGGATTGTTACGGTTTGCATTGGATATCGTGTAAGTAATTCATTAAATTTTATTTATTTTAACATCATGCTTGAACTTTTGTGTCTGCTCTGCTCATGCTTAATTTTTTTATCTGCTTTATCAGACGTACTGACAGATAGACAGACGGACAGACACTATTTATAAATCCCTAATGACTCATTTGAATTAATTTCGCATAAAGTGTGCTGCGTGTCTGTCTGTTTGTTGTTGTTGTTTTTGTTGTCTAAATTTGTGTCTTTTGTATTTTTGTTGTTATTGCTGGTGGTCATAATGGAGCAATTTGTACATCCGACTTGGATATTTGTTTTTTTTTTTGCCATGTTCTTGAGTGTTTTTTGTGTTGTTTGTTTTGATTATTTTTGCTTTATCGTTTCTTCACATTAAGGAAGAGTTGCCCATTTTTGTTTTTTTTTAAGCAGCCAGTCAAGTCAATACAATGCCAAATGGCAAATGGCAGCCATTAAAATTAAGTACTTAAAGATTTATACAGTATTCAAGCCATTACTTCAAGCGAGAATTAACAGGATGAGCATGGAATTTTATGTTATTGTTGACAGTAAAAATGTTGCTTTTATATGTTGTTGACATGTTTTTTTTTTTCCTGATTTGTTTTGCTCTTAATCGATTTTGGGCATTAAAATCAGCAGTAAAAGCGAATCTTAAGTGAATGCAAATATTTATTTTCTTACCAGGTTTCGATTTCATTAGGGCCAAAAGTTAAAATGGCTTAACTAAGAGATTGTGTGAAAATGTACAGAAAAAATAGTATAAAAATTAATGTTTTTAACCTTACAGCGCATTGGCTGTTTATTTTTTTTTTTTAGTAAAAAGAAAAGTTTTATTGTTTTATGTTAAATGTTAATGGAATTTTATGACATTCAAGGTCAATGATACTGCAACTTGCAATACTTACGCTAAATAAGCTCAAATAACACATATCTAGAAAAGTTTGGTTTTACTACTGCGACCCCAAGGTCATATCCGAAAAACTTTTCTCGGAACTTTCAATCTCAGAAGATGATGTTTGTAACATGTCATGTGGATATTGATAGCTTATCTGCCTTTTTCTTAAAAAAAGTGTTCCGTTAAAAAATTATTTTCAATTAACGCTTTGACGACTAATGGGACATATATGTTCCATTTGCTTTTTTCCTTATCAGAGTCACATTTTCCAACGGATTTATACCAAATTAGTTCTTCTAGATAATAAACGAACGTATCCATTTGTTCCTATTGATTTCAAGGCCATTTCAAAATCAAAAATTTTGAATTTTGACGTGACGAAGTTACGTTTTACCGCGCAGGTTTCCAAAAAAGTTGAAAAATGTATTTTTTCAAAATTGAAATATAAAAATAAAACAAAAATTCAAAATTTCATCGGGACGCGGTGGCAGCTGCTAAAGCAACGCAACTGAAAATTTGTTACACGGAATTATTACTCACTGAGTATTAGTGCTAGGATTAAAAATATGATACACCAATAAAGGCTTGTTCGAAACCCTCACAACAAAATTAGACAAAAAATTTCTGGCGTCATAGGGAGTCGCTCAAAGATCGACAATGCAACATTCATGCCACGGCGTTGCATTGAATTTTTACTCGGTAAGTATATAAGCCACGATAAATGTTTAACAAGGAAAATGAAAGATTTATACTTGGCCTTACGACAAAAACAAAAAAAACAAATTCTGACGTCACCAGGGCGTCAATTTAGTATCTAATATAACAGAAATGTGATATCGTTGCATGGAATTATTACTTACTCTGGAGATGTGCCGCGATAAATTTTGTTTTACGACAGCATAGATGTTTTATTACACCTCACAACTAAAATACAGAAAAAATTCTTATCGTCATGATTTCAGGTTGGCAACCACATAATGCAGTAACAATGCTACAACCATGAAAAACGTTGCATGTAATTTTAACTCTGTGACTACTGGCGTAACGGTTTATTTTAAGGAACGAAAATGAAGGTGAAGGTGAAGGTTCGGGCACATGATAAAAATAAAAATAAAAATTGACGGCGTCATGGGGCCTTTTAGGGAACCGCCGAATATGCGCATATGCATCATTTTTACGGGATTAATTGCATGCAGCTAAAGCAAAGTTAACGCACCAAGGAAAAGCACAACCAATGGAGCAGTAAATAAAAAAAAGCAAAAGCAACAACAACAACAACAACAACAACAACAACAACATCAACATCAATATCAACATCAACAACAACAACAACAACAACATCAACATCAACATCAACATCAACATCAACATCAACATCAACATCAACAACAACAACAACAACATCAACATCAACATCAACATCAACATCAACATCAACATCAACATCAACATCAACATCAACATCAACATCAACATCAACATCAACATCAACATCAACATCAACATCAACATCAACATCAACATCAACATCAACATCAACATCAACATCAACATCAACATCAACATCAACATCAACATCAACATCAACATCAACATCAACATCAACATCAACATCAACATCAACATCAACATCAACATCAACATCAACATCAACATCAACATCAACATCAACATCAACATCAACATCAACATCAGCATCAGCATCAACATCAACATCAACATCAACATCAACATCAACATCAACATCAACATCAACATCAACATCAACATCAACATCAACATCAACATCAACATCAACATCAACATCAACATCAACATCAACATCAACATCAACATCAACATCAACATCAACATCAACATCAACATCAACATCAACATCAACATCAACATCAACATCAACATCAACATCAACATCAACATCAACATCAACATCAACATCAACATCAACATCAACATCAACATCAACATCAACATCAACATCAACATCAACATCAACATCAACATCAACATCAACATCAACATCAACATCAACATCAACATCAACATCAACATCAACATCAACATCAACATCAACATCAACATCAACATCAACATCAACATCAACATCAACATCAACATCAACATCAACATCAACATCAACATCAACATCAACATCAACATCAACATCAACATCAACATCAACATCAACATCAACATCAACATCAACATCAACATCAACATCAACATCAACATCAACATCAACATCAACATCAACATCAACATCAACATCAACATCAACATCAACATCAACATCAACATCAACATCAACATCAACATCAACATCAACATCAACATCAACATCAACATCAACATCAACATCAACATCAACATCAACATCAACATCAACATCAACATCAACATCAACATCAACATCAGCATCAGCATCAACATCAACATCAACATCAACATCAACATCAACATCAACATCAACATCAACATCAACATCAACATCAACATCAACATCAACATCAACATCAACATCAACATCAATATCAACATCAACATCAACATCAACATCAACATCAACATCAAAATCAACATCAACATCAACATTAACATCAACATCAACATCAACATCAACATCAACATCAACATCAACATCAACATCAACATCAACAATCAACATCAACAATCAACATCATCAACATCAACATCAACATCAACATCAACATTAACATCAACATCAACATCAACATCAACATCAACATCAGCATCAACATCAACATCAACAACAACAACAACAACAACAAGAAACACCGTCACGTCAAAACCTACGGGTGTGTCAAAGCACAGCCAACTCTTTTCTTATTAAATCTTATCTCTCTAACAGAAAGTGAATTGTCACTTTTGACAATTTCTAGTCATTTCATTTTTCTTGCCTCTTGTGTTCCACAAGGAATTATTTTGAGACCTTTGATGTACATTTTGCTTGTCAATGATATATCAACCATATTTATTCATACACAATGTCTTCTATATGTAGATAACCTTAAAGTATTTCTTAAAATATGAAATCAATTTTTTTTTTTTTTATTCTTTAAGCTTCGAACCAAGGATTTCAGGTAAAATACCTATTCAGTCAAGTCTGCCTTGGTTCGAAATGAGGTGATCGATTAGTGTAAAAGAAAGGGCAGCCAAGTGAAACATGTGTAGGCTGTTCTAAGCGTGGTGGAAAGCCAAAGAAACATGTGAATTTGAATCAGAGGCAAGTGTTATGCCTTTACCTCAGTCAATTCAAGCTTTAAGACCAACTCTTCTAGAGAAGTTTATGCTCTACCACCAACTACAACTTCATGTCGTAAATATGAATGAATTTTTAATTTCAGTTGATTAGAAATGAGGATAGAAAATTTAGAAAGGTTTCAAGCGAAGGACCTTGGCCTGGCCGGGAATCGAACCCGAGACCTACTCGACTACCGATGTCGCTTTCAAAGTGGAATTGACAAACTCTACAGGTTAATTGAACAGGAAAATGCCCTGTTTTAAACTTAAATAAATGTGCTTTTAAGTGCTTTTCTAAATATCAATGTCAATGTCCATCTACATATAACATAAGTAATACTCCTTTATCCCATCAACCCGAAAATGTTCAGGTGTTAATTCCATTTTTTAGCTGAAATACAGTTTTCAAGCCACTATAAACAACACAATAAGCGCACATACACCAAAACGTTGTGAGTACGTTTATGCAAGAAAAAGTCAAATTTTCGAATGGAACTGTCAAAACTCATCTGGCGATGCTTTGTGTTGTAATATTATTACACTAAGGGAAATAACGCATATTAGCATTATCCACGCTTCAGTATAAATTTTATTTAAATATTTACGTGGATAAATCAAATGTTTTCCTTACAACTCGTTTTTTTCTCGTATTTGAATTCTATTTGTACCACACACGTACACGCATATTCCACACAAGCAAGCAGCAACAGCATCGCACACGTACACACATATTCCGACAAGCAGCAACAGCATCGCACTGTTGCTGCAGTTTATTTCTTGCAGTTGCAGCTTTATAGTTCTCATTTAGTTTTTGTTGCAAGGGTAATATAGCTTGCAAGTTTGGCAAAGAAAAGAAATGATGTAGGGTGGAATGACAACTTGATATTTACTCTGAAATATCTTGCACCGGTGTTCATTTACCTACATATGTTGCTTCTACCTAAATATATTTTGTACATTACTTTTTCGTTCTCTATTTTACACTATTTTTGACAGTTGGTGCCATAATATTGCACTGCATAAATTAGAGAACGAAGAAAGTGAAGCGAGATAAATTATACAGGCAATGGCATTTGATGAACGCAATATGAAGAAAATAATACCATAAAACCATTATATTAAATTTAAATATGTTGTTTTTTAAATTCAATATTTTTATATAAATTTTCTTTAAATGCGATAATTTATTTTCAAATAGTAAATATCTGAAATATATTTTAAAAAAATTCGTGCATATTTTTAATATATTTTTTTATTAATTCTGTTTAAATATTTAGGTAAATATTTAATTTAATTAAAAAAGTATTCAAATAAATTTTAAATATTCACGTAGTCGATTTATGCAAATGCGTTATTGGTGCAAAAATGACTCGCTTTTTGGATAAATTAAAAAAGTTTTTGGATAAATTTAATATTTTTTTCCCTTAGTGTACTCAAGTCAATTCTGCTCATGGTTTTGTGAACACTGTTCCAGATAACTAGAATCCATACGTTTTAAGATCTCTCTACTAGGCCCTAAATAGTCCATCCTTAGTTCCATCCTTTTTTATAACACATTTTTGTCCTCTGAAAACAAATTATTTTTTGATAACATGAAACTTATAAACATTAATAGAAAATGCAACAATTTACTACGGATATGTTCATAGTTTAGAACACTTACCACATACACACGATATCGTGAATACCTCTTGTACTCATATGTATATAGTTTCTTTGCTGATAAATATAAAGTTTGTCAGGAGTACACACCAAAATATTAAAAACTTTTAAATTATTCAAAATATTTCTTTTCCAGAACTATGATTATTAAATAAGTAAAAGTGAGCTATACTGACGTCCTAAGAAAGAAAGTCACAAACGCCAAAATTCCAAAATTGAGGTAAGGCCAGATTCGGAATTTTTATGTTTAGCTAAGAATACCGATTTCCAACTGGAAATGACTAAAAAACGTTGAGAAAAATGGTCACATCTCCACTTCTAGTGTAAAAAACGATAGTTAAAAAAGGTAAAAGCTATGTAAATATCTCAAAACTGCTAAAATGGAGATGTGACTTTCTTTCTTAGGACGGCAGTATACTATTGTGGGCTTTATTATGATCATGAACTTTATTTCAAATAGCTGATATAGCAGCCATAAGGCAAGCCGCAGCTACATTACATGCTGTTCTGGCAGTTAGATTGTCACGAGTAACCAAAAGAATTAATGCAAAGGATTCATACACGATTCTGGTCTGCAAGACAAGTTGCAAGTTTGAAGTTGGTTGCGCTATTGCGTTACTTTTATTAAAACAAATATATCAACTCAGTAACGCAGTTTTTCGTTGCGACACAATAACGGTGCTGTAAAGTCTCTCTTCATGTTTTTCTTGAACTCAATCGTTGGCGCCCAGATATCATCGTTTCAGAATATTTTTGTTATTGTTCGGCCTTTCATATCTTATAAGATGCAATTAATAACAAGAGATAAGACTTGAATGTTCAACAATAAATTAAGCATTTGATGAGATGAACTTTGTCCTAATAAAACTTTGTAATAAAATTCAAGTTAAATACAGGTTGACCTTCAAACCAGATACACCAAGTCTTCAACATTAAAGCTTAACTTATTCAGCTCTCTTTGTTAAAGTCTTAGTGTGAATAAATTAGTATAATTCAAGAGTTTTTCCGAAGAGTTTTCCATCACCAACTAATAGTTTTTCAAACATTCCAATACCAATGCCTCACTATGTTGGCCTCATTTTATCAACTATACCAAGGATTATTATAAAAGTAATTCGGCAGAATAAAACAAAAAAAAAGAAAAAGAAAAGCACCCTGCCGCTGCTGTTATTTGCTGTCAACTTGATACACTGACAGAAAAAAAAGTATCATTAATCAAAGTGATTTAAATTGTGCAGTGTTACGCTGAGCTCCGAACGCTGTTATTTTCGGTGGCGACGATGCTGATGAGGATGATGATGATGATGTGAATTATACCAACGATGAAGATGTTGTGACTGGGTAAATTTCTGCGTATGATGTGAATTCTTTTAACTTTTTCTCCCAACAAAAAAAAATTTAGTTTAACTTTAAGCCAACATCACAGAGACTAGCAAAAGTTTTTTCTGGTGACATTCTTACCAGAGGGTTGTTGAATACTAGGAATCGAGGAGAATAAATTACGCAATTAGCTGCTAGATTCAGTCAAACTTTTGTTTTTTTTTTTTAATGTTTTTGTGTGACAAAAAATGATGATGGAAAATAATTGGAAAAGCAATGATGTGCTACGAGCTTAAAAAAAAGCACAGCAACGAAAGAGAAGCACTTAAAATATTTAACACTTGCGTTCATCCTGAAATTATGACAAAAGTCAAGCATTAAATGCTGAAAAAGCAGTTAAAGCTGTCAGCTCAGCAGGCAGTAAATCAGCTCTGTAAAAACATCACATTGCGTCACAGTCACAGTCAGAGTCACAGCAATAATTGTGCCAATTTGTCACATCTTGCTATGCTACACAGTTCATAAGAATGTGTCACAGTAAAAGAAAGAAAAAATTATATCAGCAACAAAAACAACAACAACAACAACAACAACAACAACAACGCTAAAGAAACGCTCTACAGCACACTCGATAAGCGAAGCGTTTAACGATTAACAATCAAACTCAACAACGTCAATGAAACGACATCAGCATCAGCATCAGCTACAGCTGACAGTGACTGAATCTCAGGCGGTGCAAAGTTCATGGATGCAAGGCACTCAATTGAGTTTGCAACTGGGTGCAGTGTTTATGGCTTGAACCTCAAGAGCTGAAATCGATTGTTGGTTGATTAGTTGATCGGTTGGTTGGTTGGTTAGTTGTTGGCTGGCTGGTTGAAGTGTTGGTTGCTTTATTTTGGAGAAGTGTAAAGTTTCGAAAATTAATTTTCATCTTGTAGAAAAAAAAAATAACAGATATCTTTGTAGGTGCAATATATGATGCATTTAAGGTGCGTCACTGCTGCAAATCATTAAAATAAAAAAAACACACTCGTTCAAAACTAAAGATCATGTTTACGAATTTCAAAAAGTATTTTTCCAGTGAAACTTATTATTTATTTCTTCTATTTAACCCTTGCCCGAATTAAAATGAGAGGGGCTATACATTTGTTGAGGGCAAATATATGTTAGTCTTGACTCAAATATGAACTGACAAAAATTTCAAAGTACTTGATGCCCTGGTTTGTTTGTTACAGGATGTTATCTTTAGACAACATTAAGAAGTGATTGGACAAACTAAAAATTTTTTCATGTTTATTTTGTTTTTAAATAACTCTCTTACCTTAATTTATTAATTTTGCTTACTTGGTTTTACAATAAAACAATAATTTTAACACTTTTTATAAAAACTCCTTTTTCGCGAAACGATCTTGATCTTGATTTTGACAATTTCACTCTACGAGGAAAGGCTACTAAATGAGCGTTCTGTTTACCATAGAAAAAATAGCTGTTGTGCAAAGAACTCATAAGGCTCCATAATGCAAAAAACGGCAGGTCAAAAAAATAAAAATAGCGGGCCTATTAGTGCAATGTTGCCTATAGGAAACATAGGGAATGAGAGGGTTAATTGACCGTTAATAGTAAAGCGGAATATGAAGTTTCCTACAGTAATTGACCTTACAACCAGGCATGTGGAAGGTAGTAAAATATGCTACACTGACACACCAACTCAAGCACAGTTTACTGTGTCAGTGAAATGCGCTAACTCAATTGTGCCTAAGCGTTGGCTAATATACTCTGTTTCTTGGATCATTAATAATAATACTAATATGAGCATTTCATCCCTTGAAAGGATTTTGATCGATCTTCTTATGATCAAATTGTTTTGTGCGTGTTATTAAATGTTTGTACAGAATTTATCGAGAACTGGACCTACTAGTTTTATGTCGACTCCCAACGATTAATGTGAATGTTCTCATGAAGCTTTCCATGGCATTTTTTACTCTCTGATAATTAATTCAATTGAAAAAACTTTCTGTGTCTGGTGGAAATTGAACCAGGGTTCTCTGGCGTATGGGCCATGCACTCTACCCACAGCGCAGTGAGTTATTGAGTTAGATGACGCATTGAGTTCAGTGGCAAATTTTGTGAGTACAGTGAGTAAGACAGATATCCTTTAGTGTTTAACGTAGGCACCTGCCGTATGGGCTTAATTCTACGGTGCTCCAAAGCTTGGGACCGAAATATTGCGTCGGCCAACGCCCCTTTGAGGGTTCAAAGGTACCAAATGCGCTTCATGCTATCATGGCATGTCGCAACTCTTGGTTTGGGTGGAGGCCTATCTAACACCTCTTCCGTACTCAGGAGTACGGCACCCAAGTTGAGAATGCAACTCTACATCGAGCTGGATAGCTCTACCCGCGATATAGATAATAAACCACAGCCACCACGATACTCCCCGAAGGGCCATCCCAAGTCAGCTTGGCATACACCAGAGGCTTCCGACTACCCGTGGTACCAATTTTTAAGTCTTTGGTTGGACTTCGCAGCAAGCTACTACCAGTTGAGCTCATCACAGCTCCGGACTGGCGGCCATATGCATAATGCTAATGAAATATAAATTAAAATAAAAACCATTCAACGAATGGGATATACCACAATATATACATATATCTATACATACACATACATGGCATATACATGACAATTGACTGAAATCAGTCTATTCGTGTGTCTCGTCGCGAGCAAACGAATAAGATATATCATTTAAATTGAAAATCAAAATGGTATACATGCATGACTTTGACTGAAATTAAGTCACTTCGTCTGGCTCGACGACAAGCAAACACTTCCACCGCATACTGGCTTAGGATAGTTAAATGCTCCTCTAAGAGTGCATTTTCCAAGCGAAACTCACCAGCATTCGTTAAAACCCCCATAGCACGCAAGTCCCGTACATCATCATACAGCGGACATTGGCACAAAACATGTAGGTAATCCTCGAGGATTGCCCCACAACCGCATTCAGTAGACGGGACAAGACTCCTTTTATGCAAAAAAGCATTCAAGGATCCATGCTCAGTCAAGAGAAAGCCCAAACTTAAGTTGAAACAAAAGTCCGGGTGATTCTCAACGAATAAAACATCACGTATGAACTCATACGTAATTCTACCATGGATACTAGAATCCCATCTAGATTGCCATATAGTAGTGACGCGTTCCCTTAACATAGCCTTAATTTCTATAAAATTCTTTTCCCTACAATCTAACTCATTAACCAATACATTTTCTTACATTGGCAATCGCCTTCGGACACAATATGCAACACTGGATTGTGTTACCACCAAATCCAAAGGAGCCGCCCCCATCAGAACCTTCATGGCAACCGTAGAAACCGTTCGACAAACAGGCATACAACCCATCAGAATTACTCTCTGACAAGAGAGTATTTTCTGATTATCAGCAGCAGTCGTAACAATGTGCCCCCATATAGGTGAACCATAAGTCACGCAAGCAACAAACAGACCACGATAAATCGCACACACAGCACGTCTGCTGAGTCTCCAATCACTTCTTAATAACCGACGAACTTCTCCGACAAAAAGTTCATCTTCTCACACATTGTTATCCCCAGTGAGTAAGACAGTAAGACCAGTAAAATCAGTAAGAAATTCTCTATCAGAACATGTATATAACATAGAACATAACATATGAACACATACATATGTCAGCAACTTGCTTGTTTACACTTTTAGATAACTAAATGTACCCAAAAATTTACTTCATCAGATTTGATTTGATTAAACACAAATTAGAGTTTAGAACTTTTTCGACAAAACTTGATATTTTTTTACCTATGAGTTTCACGAGGGTTATACGAGTCTAAATGAGCCATAGGAATTTGAATGGAATCTATGGTCAACTTGAGCAAATATGTCCTATTTTTTTTTTGGTCCTTTGTAACATTTTTGTGACTTCTGTGTCTTAAATATTTACCTATATAAATATTATATTATGTTTTATATTATATATATTTTATATACAATTTGTGCACTTCTTCTATAAAAAGTCTATAACACTATACAATAAATTATTTAATGTTTTGAGGTCGCTGAAACCGAATATGAAAACAGAAAACATCTGGTTGGGTTTAACGTAGACACCTGCCTTGACGGCTCAATTCTACGGTGCCCCTTGGCACAAGGAGTCTTTGGGTTCAAGAAGATGAGATCTAGTGGATTAATCTTCAGGAACTCCAATTTAGCAACTTACGGTAATTAACGTCCATCCAATCAGATGATCGTCCGGACGCTAAACCAGCTACGTTTCATTAGCGTCCTTCCGACAATCCACCGAACCCAACTCCTTGAACCCGGACGCGACCAACGCCCTATTTCATAGTCTCAATAACGGTTCCAACACCACACTTAAGCATATTTAATTTAATAAATATCCTGTATGGATTGCTTACCGATATAGAGACCATTGTACCAATCATGGAAGGCTAGTGTTATCACCTTCCACATTTATTGGTAGAAATCGAGACCGATCTAAAATCTCTGACAATTTGAGGGCATTGTCACCCGGTTGTAAACAAGCGCTACTCCACACCAATCACCACAGACCTGCACGCGACATTGTGCTACCACAGTCAGCACGAAACTCCCCGAAGGGCCAGCCCACGATAGTCTCCTGGGCTAAAGGATTTGCCCCGACATAGCATTCACACATATTGACATATAGCGTATCACGCATGACTGTGAAGAAAAATATTCAACACTTACTACACCCAATCATCCTTGAGCCACCAAAAGACGTCCAACAGCCTGTCCAGCATCACCAATTCTGCATCACTGCGTTTGCCACCACAGTAATACAAAATACCTTGCGCATCCCGATAACCTCTTAAATTGAATCGAGATTATCTTTGGGCCCAAATTCACCTTGAACGCTCTGAGACCACTTTTGGCAGAAGTGGACTCATCACGTTCGTAAATTCACCTAACAATCCGAGACCACCCTAGAGTGAGTAGTCATAGGTGAGTCTCTTCATGCCGTTAATCTTCAGATTATACTTCTAGCATACGCCTTCAGTCACTTCCAATTTTATTCGCTCTGATTTTTACTCACGCTTACGCACTTTTAAATACTTCGCATTTTGCTCCGCGTTATACTGCTCTACCACATACACACATCATCGCCTACTTAAACTAGGCTGTCAGACTCTTCTAGTGGCTCACCGTGTACTGCACAAGCAATCCGGGGAATCCGGGGAGCAGGGATAATTAAAAATAATTGGAAAAGCTTTTTCTTAAAATACTATTTCTTTTTTCATTTTAGGTTGGTGATCGCTTAGAGAAAGAGCTTGGAGATTAAGTGGAGATCAAGCCTTATCTCAACTGGAGATCGAAGGTCCATATCCCTGGAGAATGGCTTGGATCTGAAGTGGAGGTCATTTGGAGATCCAGCACTGGAGATTGGAGAAACGAACTGGAGCTCCACTTGAGGTCAAGCCAACCATTGTAGCACTGACAACTGCTTATTTTCTCTTCTACAAGAAAACATCTCCTGTCAAAAATAGCTGTCTGTTAAAATGCATTTGCAGCTGCTAAGGTTGTTTTTATTTTTCACTTCAACGTTTTCAACATTGTTTGTGTTTTCAATGGCCGATTGTCAGCTCTCTTTTTTTTTAATTATATTTTTTGACAGGAGATGGTTTCCCAAGCAAGTGTCAATGCTACCTTGTAATTATTATACCATGGTGGTGTCCAAAAATAATAAATACTAGATTATGCCATGCGCATGTCTGCCTACGTCATGATCGACACATTGTCAAAATCAGCTGTTAACAGCAAAACATAAACAAATAGAACTGTAACTGAATAATAAATCACACAGAACTATTTGGCACTATATTTCGTCTATTCTTGCACGAACAGAAAATCAGTGAGAAAAACAGTAAGTGTTTTTTCCTATCTACGTCACGAAAGACCGAACGCCTTGCGCAAAACGGTGCAACTTTTTCTGTCTCTGTTGGCGTAATCTGATTTTTATTATTTTTGGGTGGTGCCCATACCCGCTTATGAGCAGTGTTGCCAAGTCAGTGCTTTTAGCACTAGATCTAGTGCTTTTTGATGTTCCAATACGCGTTTTTTTATGTTAGTTGAATCAACAAAAAAAAAAAAAAAAAAAAATTCGCTAGTTAAAAGAATGCAAGTTTTTTTTTATCATATACTCGATACTCAGACAACTTTACATAAGATTTTGCTGTTTATAATAAGTAGTACCTAATTTTATCTACTTTTATAAAAGGTTTATTTTTTAGTGCTTTTTACTCAAAATTACGCGTTTTGCTTTTCAAGTTGGTGCTTTTTGGCTTGGAATTGTTGGCAACACTGCTTATGAGCATCAAAACTCTCCTTGCGCTCTGGTCCATGAGCGCGTACGTTTTGGACTGGCTCGTAAACGAGAGCAATAAAATATTAGGAAGGGTAAGCGGCGTGAGGGCGTACAATTTCTTGTGTACCTTTTGTACGGAATCGTCCGCTCGCTTGCCATTGTGAGCGTACGATTCTATACACTGAAAAAATACACTCGCTAAAAAGAACGTAGTTGATTCAACAAAACATATATCTGGCAACTTTTTATAAATGATGCAGTTCTGAGAAGCTCTCCGCAAAAATATGGCAAGTTGCCAACTAAAAAAAAATCATGGTGCTCCTCTTATTATGAAATGAGCCTTGATGCCACAATAACTGTTTCACAAAAAACGCGAATCCTATTTTCCAGCTCATCAAAATGATTTATCCGACAATAATACGGCTCAAAAGATAATTCACCTCATTTCTGAAATTTTATTTTGCACACAGGGTGCTTAAATCCTAGTGGGGAAGAAATAAATTATTAATTTACGCGAATGGCGCACCCAACGAAATTGAACATTATTTTTCCACTCAATGCAAGTAGAACAAAACCAAGAAAAATAAAAAAAAAATAAATAAAAAAATCAACAACAATAAACGCTGCCAGCATCATAGCCCGGAAGTTGAAAATGTCTGTATATGCACGGAGTATGAGCCGGAAAGCATAAAAGAACGTAGCCAGCTCAACCAGTGAGCCAGTATACGTAGTATTTGTATGGATGCCGCTCATAGCACACATAACGGTAAATTTTTAATTGTTCGAAATGCAGCGTGAAAATTGAACAATCCAGGCAGACTTCATCATATCCAAAATGAAGCAGCTTTCTGTAGCATGTTGCTGATGCTACAGAAAATGGCCACACATGTGGCAACATGTCGAATTTCAACATGATTCTGTAGCAACGAAGTAAAGAAAGGAGTGCGAGAACAACAACAAAAAAAATCAAAGAAATGGGTAACTATGGGTAAGAGGCATGAAATTCAATCTTGGGGCACAGACAGAAGAGAAGGAAATTTAATACAATTTTGTAAAGTGCTGCACAGCACTTGAAACCTTTATGGCGAACATAACTTTTTTTCTCTCTCTTCTCTCAAAATTAACGCCAATTTTGTTGATTAAGCAAAAATAAGAAAAAATAAAAAAAAAAATATAAAACAAGTAAAAAAAAATACAAAGAACAGAAAATTTAACGCTATTGATTTTGCCAACAGTAACAAATAGATAGGAAGCAACAACATGTGCAGCCAATTGATGTGGCAACACTTGCATCAAAAACATCAGCAACAAGAAAGAACAAAAAGCCATCGTTGCTGTCTTCATTCACATCAGCAACTCGCACTTAATTTCATGGCGCATTGCTTGCCAGTCAAGGTTTTTGTTGCATGGTTGGCGTTGCCACCATTTGATGCACACACAGCTAGGTATATGGCTCATAACTTGACGTTTCTCTGCCACCTTTGAGGCGTAAGAAAATGTGCTCCCAAGTGGCAGCGCTGTTGAAATTCCAATTGTTCTCCGCGCGGCGCTTCACTGATATCGTCACAGTGGAAACAATTTGCATAGCAATTGAAAATTTTCGCAAAATTTTTATTGTTGTTTTTTAAGAATTTTTATGTAAATTTTTTTTGCGTTTTTGCCACTCTTGAGCCATTTATGTGGCAACATTTGTTGCTTGATGCACGCTCATCGTTAGCTGATCAACTCTGGATTTTCGTCCAATTATGAATTTTGTAGGTAATGCGGATTATTTTTAGAGTTTCTGTTTTTTTTCTATTATGCCTTCTTTTTTATTGTTTTTTTTTTTTCTTTATTGCTGCCATTGTTGCTGCGGCAATTGTTGAGGGCAACGCATTGCTAAGCACTTTGTTGCAATTGCGAAATTTTGTTGACTGTTGTCTGCACTTTGATTGAATTGATTTGATGATTGCTGGCAACATGCGGAACATGTGCGCAACATAATGATGCAGAACGAATCACGCTGCGCTTGGAGCCAAAAGTCTAGCATGGCTGTCTGCGTCGAGGGTAGTCAGGCAGGTCATCAACATTAACGTAGTTAAAGTGCTAGGTTCTTTGGTATATGGAGGTATTATTAATATATATTATTAAAAAATTGAAAATGTTGCCATATTTACAACTCTCAAGCCGGGCAAAACTGAGAGAAATTTTGTAAAAATTCTTTCTAATAAAGAGTAGCTCCGGGAAAAATTCTATGTATGGGCTCCAGGTTCTTTAAAGAATCTTATATTTCTTTATGTTAAATCACAGAATGGTCTAAATCAGTGGTGATCAACGCACGGTTCAAACAACAACAAAGAGAGCTTTCCGAGAGCACAGCTTTACACTGAAACAAGAAGTTGTTAAAAGCTCTCACATTTGGTACAAGGAAATTTTGTCGCATGTTGGATTTTCAATATAGTAATTTCTTTTTTATTGTTGTGTTTGTTTTTCGCTATTTTAACATAGAAAATATCATAAAAAGGTAAAAGTGAAGAATATAATTTCCTAAAACATTGCAAAATATTAACGTTCAGTCATAAATAAAACAGCGAGCAACTCCCATTACACGTGAGCGATCAAAGCATACTGACTTGTAATTTGAAGCACAGCAGAAAAACAAACTTTTACGCAGTGTAAAAACACAGCGAGCCAATTGCTACTTCGTGTGCAAAAGCTCAACAACGCACGATGCCCGCGGGCTATGGGAAACCATGTAGTGAGCACCACTGCTCTAAATAAAAACTCCCATCCTATTCAAAACCAAGTGAAGAAATAAACGAATTAACTCACTCGATATGTTTTGACGGCGGGGGTTGTCTTATCAACATAAAAATGTTGATATATCGGTTTTTGGAGACGCTGATCACGAATCTGAAGTCAAAAATTCTAAATTCCAATGACGGCTTAAAAATGGCTGCCATGAATATTATAACTTTTATAACAACCACATTATGCACTTCAAATTTGCGAAAGCTTTTGGGATCTCCTATCACGAATCTGAAGTAAAAAATTCAAAATTCAAAATGGCGTCTTAAAAAAAGCGGCCATGAACGTGCTAACTTTTATGAAAACTATATTATACATTTCAAATTTCGATTTCGCTGATCACGAATCTGAATAAAAAAATTCGAAATTCAATATGGCGGCATAAAAATGGCGGCCATGAGCATGTTTAATTTTATAATAACTATATTATGCATTTCAAATTTAGTGTCCCGAAAGTTTTTGGGGTCGCTAATCACGAATCTGAAGTAAAAAATTCAATATTCAAAATGGCGGCTTAAAAATGGCGGCCATGACACGCTAACTTTTACAATAACTAAATTATGCATTTAAAATTTAGTGCCTCGTAAGTTTTAGGGATCACTGATCACGAATTTGAATTAAAAAATTCGAAATGCAAAATGGCGGCTTAAAAGTGGCGGTTAGTTATTTATAATACTACATTATGCATTTTAAATTTCGTGCCCCGTACGTTTTCGGGATTACTGACCACCCATCTGAAGTCAAAAATTTTAAATTCAAAATGGTGGCTAGAAAATGGCGGCCATGAACATGCTTACTTTCAGAATAGCTAACTAGGTATTTGAAGTAAAAAATATTTTTCAAACATCTTTAAAAATTAGGATTTGGCCGTCTTTTTCATGTTTGAAACAAATGTGCGTCGCGATTTGAAAGTGTTTGTTCAGAACAACAACAAACATTTTATATATTATATCAAAAGTTATTGATTTTTAATTTTTTTTTCTTGCTACAAAATCTGTTCAAAAAACATCCATACATCTTCGCCATTATCCAATGGATCCAAAATATTGACATTTCGCACAGTGGCTTATGGACGGAAAAAAAATCTGTTTTTAAAGTTTACATTTCTCAAAATATAAACATGTTAATCTTGGGAAAAATGTTGGAATATGAATTCCCAATTCAAAGATTTAAATTCAAAAGTTTTGTTTTTTTTCTAAAATTCATGAAAGTTAAATAATTTTATTAGGTTGTACAAAAGTAATTTTTTATCTAAAATTGAACAAAGACTTTTCTGAATACTTTGACTATTTACAATTTCATTTTGATATGTTCACTTAATGTATATCTTTGTAACACATTTTCAAAAAAAAAAAAAAAAAAAAAAAAAAAAAAATAAAATACATTTCATAAGTCTTTATATTCATTAGATCAATTTACAATTTAAATTAATTTTAAAGTAAACTCTAACTTCAAACATAAATATCTTTATCCCGCCAAGTCCAGCCAAGGACCAAATGGTATCATCGCAAATGGCAGAATGTCTACTTTGTGTTTATGTTAAATGTAGATGCAACCACTTGCGACCCCAATATATACACTAAGGGAAAAAAATATTAAATTTATCCAAAAACTTTTTTAATTTATCCAAAAAGCGAGTCATTTTTGCACCAATAACGCATTTGAATAAATCGACTACGTAAATATTAAAAATTTATTTGAATACTTTTTTAATTAAATTAAATATTTAAATATTTAAACAGAATTAATAAAAATATATTAAAATTATGCACGAATTTTTTTAAAATACCTTTCAAATATTTACTATTTGAAAATAAACTATCGCATTTAAAGAAAATTTATATAAAAATATTGAATTTAAAAAAAACGTATATAAATTGAATATGTTATTAATGGTTTTATGGTATTATTTTCTCCATATTGCGTTCATCAAATGCCATTGCCTGTATAATTTATTCTCGCTTCACTTTTTTCGTTCTCTAATTTATACTATTTTTGACAGTTGGTGCCCTAATAATATTGCACCAACTGTCAAACATAGTATAAAATAGAGAACGAAAAAGTAATCTACAAAATATATGTAGGTAGAAGCAAATTATGCAGATAAATGACAACCGTTGCAAGATTTTCTGGAGAAAATACCGAGTTGTCATTCCACCCTATTTAATTTCATTTATTTGCCAAACATGCACACTATATTACTCTTGCAAAAATAACTAAATGAGAACTATAAGAACTGCAAATGCAAGAAATAACTGCAGGAACAGAGTGCGATGCTGTTGCTGCTTGTCGGAGTATGTGTGTACGTGTGCGATGCTGTTGCTGCTTGCTTGTATGCATGGTATAATAATACAAGGTAGTATTGACAGTTGCTTGGGAAATCATATACTGTCAAAAAATATACTCAAAAAGAGAGCGCTCACAATCCGCCATTGAAAACACAAGCAATGTTGAAAACGTTGAAGTGAAAAAAAACAACAACCACAGCAGCTGCTGATGTATTTCCACAAAAAGCTGTTTTTGACAGTTTATGTTTTCCTGTTGAAGAGAAAATAAGCAGTTGTCAATGCTACCATGTATTATTATACCATGGCTTGTATGGAATATGTGTGTACGTGTGTGGTATAAATAAAATTCAAATACGGGAAAAAAACGAGTTGTAAGGAAAACATTGGATTTATCCACGTAAATATTTGAATAAAATTTATACTCAGGCGTGGATAATGCTAATATGCGTTATTTCCCTTAGTGTATAAGCCCGTCCCGTGAACATTCTTAAATGCATTTTTTCGTTATCGTCTTCTTGAAATATAATGAAAAACTAATGGTTTAATCCTTGAGTGCTTTAAAGCTATCTATTTTTCGAATTATATCAAAAGTTTTATCACTTTACAATAATTCCTATAAAATTTAAGAAGTACCAGTTTTGATAATTTTTTTGAAAAAAAAACTGTGGACTATTTAAATTTTGTTTTTAAGATTATAATGCTCGGTTATTTTCTGAATCGGACAAAAAGTTTTTGTTTTTATTTCTTCTGGTTCAAAAGATACACATTTTTTCCAAAAAAAGAAAACACATTTCTTGACTACTATGCGTCGTTTGAAAGATAACATTGAACAACAAAATCAATTTTTGTCCAAAATAACAAGGTCCAGACAATGGATTCTGGTAGAGGAGACAAAAAAACAATGATCATCCTGACAACAAACAATGAAATCCTCAGAAAACATCCTATACCAAAAATGTAAGGATAAAATTATTTCCTATGCCGATTCACTATAAGAATGTCCATATTTTCCATAGTTTCCATATTTTGTCAAATATTTGGCAACACTTCTCATCAGTGTTGCCAGAACTTTTCTGAGAAAAGCGCGAGATTTAAAAAAAATATCGCCCAAAATCGCCCAATGAAAAAAAAAATCGCCAAAAATCGCCATTTTTTCTAAGAAATTTATTATACTAGAAAAAACAAAACAAATTATATACATTTTTTTTCAAATAATATTGAGATCTGTTAATAGTATTAGATATTCTTATTTTCATATTTTTGAGATCTATAAAAAATAATAAAAAAGCTACTTCATTTTATACGAGAATTTTGATCGTTAAAGAACAGTTTTTTAGAGACTATAACTTTTTAGAATTTTTCAATATAAAACTTAAAAAAAAAAATGTTTGCAAAAAACGTAGTTTCTTCAGCCATATTAGACTCTTCCTCCGTTTCGTCAATTCTCGAAGTATCGTTTAGTTCATACATTGATTTAGTTCATACAAGATGAATGCCAACTTACAAATATTGTCAAACATTTTTCCGCCTACGGCTGTCTTAATTTTGTATGCCGATTACCAAAATTCTTCACTTTCAGATGGCACTTTGTTTTTGAAAACATTGCTCCATGGAAATGTCAACAAAGATTCGTATTCGATTTCTTCTGCACGTCGCTTTTCAAGAGATAGATAACGAAGAGGGAGTTCACGGAAAGAAGGTCTTATATAGTTTAAACATCTTTCAGGACATTAAATAAAAGCATTTTCAAACATTTCTAACAGACTAGGTAATCGTTTTAACATTTCCTTGATTAAAACTGTAATGACATTCTGGCATTTTGATAGTATGTCTATCATAACAATATCATCACTTAATTTGTGAAGTGTTCTTGATGGAACTGATAATGAAATATTAGGTCATTAATTCTTTTATAATTGCTTTTATCCGCTAAAATTTTATTTAAGGTGAATGTAGCTCAATTATCAAAATTGAAATTTTTGACAATGTCTTCTTTTATAATTTTTGAAACAAGTCTTTAAATAAATGTTGTGATTTCAACATAAGCTTGAAAAAACTCAACTTTTTCTCGTTGCAAATATGAATTAAGTGAGTTAATGTTTTGAAGAAACGGTCTCAAAAAAATAAGTATTTCGATATAAATAAATTATCGATAAGGGCTTGTGAGCTGTGTTCAGTCACATTGTTAACAGAGTGTTCCAAACACTTAAAACAATTGTTATTTTCTTTAATTGAAATTTTAAACACATTAGATGAGTTTTTGAAAAAAATTTATTTTTACAAAAATCGCCCAAAAAATCGCCAGGCGATTTCCTAAAAATTTAAGCGCAAAAACAAGAAAAAAAGCGCCCAATTGGCGATAAATCGCCCAATCTGGCAACGGTGCTTCTCATACATATACTTATAAAAATAGCTTGTTATGACCTGCCCCTTAAAAATTTCCTCTAAAAATATTTTATATCTGGCAACATTTAACAAATCAATTGAAAAAGTTCTAATAAAGCAATGCAGTCCCAACAAGAGGCTACCATTGAATTAGACTCAAGGTCTAGCGCCAAATCAATGGCAAAATCAGCGCCATTGTTCTTCCCACACAAAGAACTCGCTGTAAAATTAAAACGAAAAACAAAAAATAAAACTACCTATTCAATTCCAAAATTAATGAGAACTTCAAAGAAACTTTTTGTTTTGTTTTAAGTCATCGTAAGTAAGAAGACAAACAAAGATTAACATTTGCAAAATAAAAAAGCTAAGAAAAGGAATGGATAGGAATTTCAGCTATTTCCACTTTAATTGGACATTAGAACAATTACTACTACAAAAAGATACAAACATATTTAATTTCGATTTTCGTTTATAAATTTAATTAGTTTTTGGTGTGAGCTGAGCAGTGACTACCCATAGTTCTTTAATATGTTTAATCAATTCGTTATAAAGTTTATACTCGCAAAAACCCGTACAAAAGCACCTCAAGAAATCATTTTCAAAAATATTTCCAAATCAAAATCAAAATCGAATTAAAATCCAAATCCAAATAAAAATCAAAATCAAAATCCAAATCCAAATCCAAATCCAAATCCAAATCCAAATCCAAATCCAAATCCGAATCCAAATCCAAATCCAAATTCAATTCAAATTCAAAATCAAAATCAAAATCCAAACCAAAATCAAAATCAAAATCAAAATCAAAATGAAAATCAAAATCAAAATCAAAATCAAAATCAAAATCAAAATCAAAATCAAAATCAAAATCAAAATCAAAATCAAAATCAAAATCAAAATCAAAATCAAAATCAAACTCAAACTCAAACTCAAACTCAAACTCAAACTCAAACTCAAAATCAAACTCAAACTCAAAATCAAACTCAAACTCAAACTCAAACTCAAACTCAAACTCAAATTCAAACTCAAACTCAAACTCAAACTTAAACTCCAAATCCAAGCCCAAATACAAATAATTGTAATAATCTTGCAAATATAATCGGCTTATATTCATTGGCTTAGTTACTTTGTGAATATTTTAAGTGTGAAAGAGGCTTGCGATTTTTTAAGCTCCTGAATAAGAGTCATAAATGACTCTTTTATGATTCATAAAATTATCTTGAAAGCAAACATCATAAAAAAATTAAAAATAGCAATAAAAGTAACCAAAAGCAGTATTTGCATTTTCAGACTTGGTCACTTTCAGACCGATTTTATATAATTTTATGTAAAATTAATACTGGTGTTTATTACACAGTGTGACAAAACAAAAAAAAAAAAAATTTAAAAAAAAATGGTTTAACAGCTTAAAGCTCATAAAAAAAGCATTATCCTATCATGGAGAGAAATCTTAAATTTTTTTCTCACAAAAATAACTGCTAAAAGTCGTAAAGTTATTATGTTTACACATAATAATCTTTCTATATAATTTTTTATTTTATAATTATCTTAATTTTATTATTTTCTTGTTTACTTTTTAACTATTTATCTGTTGGTTATAAAAAAAATTTAACAAGTTATATATTCATAAAATATTCATTAAAATTGCAGATAATAAATGCCTGCTAATTTGACAACAAAAAATCATAAACACAAATAAAGTTATAAGACACTACAACCATACGATGCACTACTGTCCGTCCAAAAGACAGACGAAAATAATGTCAGACATAATACAAACATTATGCATGACACTTGTCCAATGTGTTGGTGGTAGAGGCAAGGAACTGCCTCAAGGAAGTCTACTGAAAGTCTTGCAATAAACTGTCATTAAGTGAAAAATTATCTAAGTTGTACTGATGTTGGTGTTGTACAGTTGGTTTTTTGTTGTACACTAAACACCTGTACAAAGCGGGACGCAACATATATTCTTGCCTCTGGCAAAATTAATTAATTATCACAACAAACAGACGGACAGGCTGAGTGAAGGCCTACTAGTTGGTTAAGCCTTTGGCCAGCAGTTAACAGCTGCAACAATAAAAAAAAAATAAAACACCAGCATAAAACTAACATGACATGTGTCGTCTGGTCTAATAAAAGAAGTGACTTCTTTTTTGTTTTTTTTTGCAACAGGAAACACTGTCGGAACACATGGGTTTGTTGCGTTAGCAACGTGAGGAAAATTGTCAAGGAAGTGTTATTTTTTATTTTTTTTTTATATGCCTGGGTTAAATTTAATACTCTCCCCTGGACTGGAAAAATTTTATATATTTTTATTTCCTATGTGTATATGTTACATTTTTATATCATCATTTTCATATTAGAACACACCAATGCATACATTTGCCCAACCCCCTCCACCCATTGAAAAATTCCTGCGTATGCCTATGCATGCCATACGTGGCAATAAATGGTAAGATTTAAAAAAGGGCATAATAGAGCTCACATACATATGAGTTACAGGAGTTTTTTGTTTATGTTCTCTGGACTTTTGCTACAAAAACCAATATTTTTTGAAAAATGTGTTTAAATGGGGCTTTATAATGCTAGATGGACCATGGTAATCTGGATGGATTCTATAAGTCTATAAGTCCAGTAGTCACTTGGACAATTATCGACTATTTCTTTGGTTCATTGGACATTTTTTAAGCTTTGTGACTTCTTCGTCAATACGCTCCACATAGATCGTTGTTAGATAATTGGAAATTTATCAAAGGAGTTCACAACCAAAAAAAAAAAACAAAACACATTCTACAGGCTTTTCCAATATTGACTTGACTACTTTTAATTAAATTTCTGAACGCACCCTTTCATTAATCATCAAACTTTCACTGTCAATTTATTCAGTAAACTCAACATTTTCATCTTACTAAATAAAGCACACGAACGAAAAACATCTACAAATCATAAAAATTTACTAACGAAATTCGGAGTCAGTGATCGCAACTTCAAGAGCGTTAACTGCAATTTTCGGTCGTAATACTCGCCCTAGAGGGCAGACAATAACAAGGTTAGTGCAAAAATTTGAGTCTACATATTCGTTGTGTGATGTTGCCGTCATGCCAGAGAGACAACAGGTAGGTCGAAATGTCGAAAATATCGCTGCCGTTCAGGCGTCCATAGCAAACGATACAAAACAGTACCACACCACTTTACTTATGGCGAATTTTGAGTAAGTATCTTGGTTTACACCCATAGAAGAATAAGCTGACTCAAGAATTGAAGCCGATGGACCATTTGAAGCGACGTACCGTCTCCGATAGGGCTCTGGAAAAGATGCGCCAAGATGATGAATTTCATCGCAAAATCATCTTCAGTGACGAAGCTCATTTTTGGCTCAATGGGTTCGTCAATAAGCAAAATATGCGTTATTGGTCGGGTGAAAATCCACATGTGCTTCATGAATCACCACTTCATCCACAAAAAATAATTGTTTGGTGCGGTCGGCGGAGTCCTTGGACCATATTTTTTCGTCGACGATAACGATCGTAACGTTACTGTGAATGGCCATTGTTGTCGCCCCATGATTACCGATTATTTTTAGCCCGAATCGAAGATATGGACTTGGACAACATGTGGTTCCAACAGCACGGTGCCACAAGCAACACAGCACACGTTGCAATCGATTTATTGAAGAGTAAGTTTGATGAGCGTGTTATCTCAAGAAATGGGTTAGTCGATTGGCCACCTCGTTTGTGCGACTTACACCTCTAGACTATTTTCTTTGAGGCTACGTCCAGTCATTGGTCTATGCTAACGAGCCGACGATGTTGGAAGAGCCCAGAGCTAACATTGAACGCGAAATAGCGGCCGTTTCGCTAGAAATGTGTGGACGAGTCATCGAAAATTGGGTCCAACGAATCGACCGCTGCATACGTGCCCGCGGTGGGCATATAAACGAAATCGAGTTCCATTCATAAATGTTTCGATTGTGCGTTATGCCAATAATAAACTTTTTGAAGTATCTCAAATGGTTTGCGTTTTATTTAAAGAAAAGTTGTCAAGTCCTTAATGGAAAACCCTTTAATAATCCATATATCTCCATATATAATCCCAGTGGAACCTATTTGATTGATTATCATAATTTTTATCCAGTGATACCACAAAACTCAAATACCTCCATTAATCCAACTAGTTCCATAGATAGTCGCAGTAGAATCCATTTGAACTTGGACAAATATTGGCTATTTCTTTAGTTCATTAGGAATTTTTTGAGCTTTGTGAACTACTAGGTCAGTAATCGATGTTTCTTTGACCAATACGTTCCATATGGATTTTAGTTAGATAATTAATCGATTATTCCAAGCATTCCACAAAACCCCAAAAAATTCCAATAATCCAACTATTTCCATATAGAAACTCAGTGGAACCTATTGGACTGATATTGTTTTAGATTGATTTTTATCCAAGGAGCTCACAAAACTGAAAAATTTCCATAATCTAACTAGTTCCATAGATAGTCCTGGTGGAACCTAATTGGACTTGAGCAAATATTGGCTTTTTCTTTAGTTCATCGGAAATATTTGCGCTTTGTTCGTTTCTAGAGCAGAAATCGATGTTTCTATGACCAATACATTCCACACGCATAATAGTTAAATAACTGGAACGTTAACCAAGTAGTCCACAAAACCCCAAAAAATACCAATAATCCAACAAAATTTATATATAATACCAGTGGAACCTTTTTGTCTGAGAATCATAGTTTTTAATGCAATAAACACACAAAACTGAAAAAAATTGGACTTCTCGATGTTTCTAGTAACAAAACGTTTCACATGAATTGGAGTTAGATAATTGGAACGTTATTCAAGTATTCTACATAAACCCCAAAAATTCCATTAACCCAACTAGTTCCATACTAAGTCAAAGTGGACCTTATTTACCTGATAATCGTAGATTTTTACATGGATTCCACAAAACTCAAAAAAATTCCAATAATCTAACTAGTTCCATAATTAACCCCAGTGGATCCTATTTGGTTGATAATCATAGATTTCCAAGGAGCCCACAAAACTCAGAAAAATTGTTTCCAAAAAATTCCACAGATAAATAGTTTCATAGATTTTTGTCTGAGCACAGATGATCCAAGTAATATTTCAACTAGTTCCATAGACAGTCTCAGTGGAACCTATTAGCGATAGAATTATAGATTTCTGTACGAAACATCAACAGAACTACAACGAGGTTCCACTTATTCCATGTATCGTTTAATTAGAATCTATTTGGAATTAAATGATAGGCTATTGTCCAAGAAGTTTATTCAAATCATTAAAGTTGCAATAACTAAGCTAAGAGCTTAATATTTCTTTGCACTTTCAAGCTTTCATTCTTATTGTATGCGACTTACAAAATGTGTCATTATCTTCAAAAATCTCATCTGCGGTCTCGTCCATGAACACCGCGTACGTTTTGGTCTAGATCGCATTTCTCAGTCTCAACAAAAGATACGCGCTCATGGATAGCGATACGATAGGGGTATTCTCTATGCCTAGCATATGCCATTGCACGGTGCAAAAAGTGGAAAAGTACAGTCCGTGCAATGGCGAAACAACAATGGGGGATTGTACATTTCCTTTTCTTGCACCGTGCAACGTCATATGCTAGGCATAGAGAATACCTCAAATATTTCAAAGGGTACGCACTACGCGAGCGCAAACGATTACTTGTGTACTTTTTCGAAGCATACGCTCACAAAGGTACGCGTTTGGAAGATTACAAACTCTGGTTGTAACATCCGAAAACTGATTCGACACATTAAGTAAGAGGATTGAGTTATAATTTACATAATAATCAAAATTAATGCTACAGCATTCACGTCTGCGAATGTGGAACAAAGCACATCTTTTCCCGCTTTCTTCTTTCTTGAATGAGTAGTTTTGCTTTATTTTAATATTTTACAAAAAAAAACAAAAATTTCTAACAAAGGAAATAATTTTTGAATTAACATGTAAATATGGAAATAAAAGTAAATTACTATCAACAAATTTGAATTGGAAAAAAGTACTATCCGGCAACACTCTCATAGTTTTTAAAACCAAATTCAAATGAATCATAAAACAATATTTTTAACTATTTTCATTAACTCGTAGAATGATTTTTTTTATTAATTTTTTGTTATATATTTTTAGGACGATGTGGATAGCATTTTTTCACGCAACTACATTCCGGGCACCCTGACACGCCAAAAACAAGAAGAGTTGGGCACTCTAGAGGCAGTACATCAGACACGTCGCAATCATGTTATCAAGCAAATGCAACACAAAGGTAAGAAAAAGTACAAGTTACTTCATATTCTTTGCATTTATATGAAAGCTTATATTAACGTGTGAAAGCTTACCCTAAAAAATACGATAGTTTCCATAAATATTTAAAAAATAAACTTTTTGACACCGCAAACATTCACATGTCTTCAAAATTATGGAGAAATATAAAACTACATTTTCTAACCAACTTATGAAGAATTCAGTCCCTGGAAGCTTTAAAAATAATTTTCCCTTGGAGTTTTCAAATAGACAAATTAAGATCCTTAATCGCGGACCTCTTTGATTTTGATTGCCTAATTCTTGTAAAGGGTGTTCCAAAAGTTTTGATTTGGACACTCCTTTTTTTTTGTGAGCTATCTACAATAAGCATGGAGGTTCAGTCATGAAGAAATTCATGGTCGAGCAACGTGTAATCTTTAATCTTTGGTCACCGAGAAATAGGGCTGAAATTGGAAATCCAACTTTCTATTGCAGCAATTGATCCAGAATGTCATGGAAATTTCATGAAATTTCATTTCGCGTGTACTAGCAAGCTCGAGGCAGCTATTTTAGCAATATTATAATTCATCAATAACTTCCATGTCTCTACTTTATACTTCAATAAAAACCCACAGACATTTCAATAAAACAATGCATTTTTTTAAAAAATAAAATGTCAGTGACTTTGGGACATCCTTTACAAATTCTGATCTTTATCATTGTCCAAAACCTTACTTTAATTCTTTTTCTAATCCTTGTCTTAATACTTGTTTCAATCTTTGTCTCAGTTCTTGCTATAATACTTGTCTTAATTCTTCTTCAAATACTTGTCTAAATTCATGTCTAACACCTTGTCCTTATCTTTTTTCTTATGCTTGTACCAACTCCAAAACCTTACTTTAATTCTTTTTCTAATCCTTGTCTTAATACTTGTTTCAATCTTTGTCTCAGTTCTTGCTATAATACTTGTCTTAATTCTTCTTCAAATACTTGTCTAAATTCATGTCTAACACCTTGTCCTTATGTTTTTTCTTATGCTTGTACCAACTCTTGTCCTTTCTGTTTACGAAGTCTTTATCTTAATCCTATTCCTTATCCTTGTCTTCATCTTTGTCTTAATCCTTATCCTAATCCACAACTTAACTTTTATCATTATCTGCCTCTAAGTCCTAGTTCGAATTTTTGTCCTAACCTTTGTCTTAATCCGTGTTCTGTTTTTTGTCTTAATTCTTATTCTCATTCTTGTTCAAATTCTTACCTTTAACATCATCCAAATACTTATCTTTATCCTGTCCTTATCTTTATCCATATCTTTGTCTAATCTAAATTCTTGACCAACCCTTGTCTTTATCCCTAGCAAAATTCTTATTTTAATGCATGTCCAAACTCTTTTTTAATTCTTACTTTAGCCCTTGGTCTAATTCTTGTTATCATTTTTGTTCTCAGTCTTGTCCTAATCATTGCCCCATTATAATACATAACCTGGTCCTAATACCTTTTGAAATCTTTATCTCAATCCTTGTCATAATCCTTTTTCTAATACTTGTCTCTTTCCATATGCCAATCCATTTCTTAATCCTTGTCCTAATTGTTGTCAAAATCCAGAACCTTATCCTTATCTTTTTTTTTGCTTTTGTTTTTGTTTTTGTTGTAGTTGTAGTCTTAGTTTTACTTTTAGTTTTAGTTTTAGTTTTAGTTTTAGTTTTAGTTTTAGTTTTAGTTTTAGTTTTTGTTTTAGTTTTTGTTTTTGTTTTTGCTTTTGCTTTTGCTTTTGCTTTTGCTTTTACTTTTGCTTTTGCTTTTGCTTTTGCTTTTGCTTTTGCTTTTGCTTTTGCTTTTGCTTTTGCTTTTGTTTTTGTTTTTGTTTTTGTTTTTGTTTTTGTTTATTAGCTTAAGCTTTATGCTTTAACTTTTGCTTTTTATTTTGTCTGACACAAAAATATTTTGTAGGGTACAAATCTAAGTACACTACAACAAAATCCATGCAACGATAGTTCATTTTCGCCAAATTAAGCAGCTCCTGTAGAGGCTTCATGGCGTGTTTTAATTTTTTTTTTATTTTAATCATGTTGCAACATGTTGTCGAAAACTTCACTTTAACTGTTGCTCCTTAAAATTTACCGTAGCGTCTATTTTCACTCTATTCTTATTCCATGCAACGATTTTCCAATTTTGTATCCACGGTGTTATTACAGCGTGTTTTTTTTTAGTTTTATGCACTGAACACATTGACGACTACACGACTTTACGACGCAACGCACAGTGATGCGAAAGGGCATGCTAGACGGAAAAAAGTCGAAATCGAATTTTTACATTTTGAATATTTAAAACTGTTAAATAATATCCATTGATCTCAGGAATAATTTTTTTGAAATTTTCGCTTATGAGCTTTCTAGTTATACTTAATTATTTTTTTAAAATATTTCCCAATATCCAAAAGAGTTGAAAATTGGCATACTTTATAAAAAGATAAGATCTTTTAAAATAAAATATGTTCAACTACCTATCTTTTAAAATGTTCGCGCTATAAAAAGGGTATTTATCCTAAAAATGCATGTATAAACTAGGACCTGACCGTTTTGTATGAAATGTATTGAATTTGAGGTCGACTAGACTATATGTGGTGTTTAAATATTCTCAACACATTACAAAATATTTTTAAACTAAAAAAAAATATTGTTATATATCTTAAATAAAAAAAAAATTTAACTGAGGTTTTTTTTAAAAAAAAAACGCTAAAATTCGTAAAATATTTTGTAAAATTAAAAAAAGGGACATTTTATATATGCGAAAATATATTTTTGTTTTAACCATTATTATGTCCTATTTAAGCTCTAAAAGTGTCAAGGTGCGCAAATGGGCGGTTTTCCTGTCTTATAACCTGTTTGGTTGTCATAAAAATGCTATTCATTTTCATTTTAATACCAGGTTTCAACTGTTTTTTATAATTTTGATAAGCCAATAGCCCAAGCTGCTAGTGCTTTTAATATTCATTGTAAATTAAATTTATAACTAGTAAGCAATGATCTTCGACTGCGCCGAAATTAAAATAGCCCCACGACCGAACCAAAGTATATTCAAAGTCACTTTGTATGGGAGGTAGGCGTGGTTTTCACCCGATTTGACCATTTAAATAAAGTCACTTTGTATGGGAGGGGTAGGCGTGCTTTTCATCCGATTTGATTCATTTTCCAACTTGACCTTTATTTTTCAGAGAAAAGTTTATATATCGAAATATTTCATAGCTTTTCTCATTTCTTAGTAATGGACTAAAATAAAGTCCACATGCATGGCAGCTACCACGCCCACTTGTTCAATAGCGCCGAAATTTTTTCCACTTTTTCGAAATTACATACACATCTACGTTTAATTTTGTTACTGTAGCTTATCTGATTTCTAAGATATAGTGAAAAATTTGATTAAGTTGTATGGAAGCTGCCACGCCCACTTGTTCAATCACACCGAAATTTTTTTACTTTTTGCAAATTACATACAAAACGTGTACGTTTAATTTTGTTATCGTAGCTTATCTCATTTCTAAGATATAGCGAAAAATGTGATTAAGCTGTATGGCAGCTGACACGCTCACTTGCTCAATCGCTCTGAAATTTTTTTCACTTTTTTCAAATTACATACAAAAAATCTACGTTTGATTTTGTTGTCGTAGCTTATCTAATTTCTAAAATATAGCGCAAATTGTTTCAGTTGTATGGCAGCTGCCACGCCTCCTTGTCCAAAATTTCTGAAATAGGTTTTTTGCATTTTCCTATACCTAAAACACCAGAAACTACCAAAAAAAATCCACAAAATAATATTTTCAGTCTAACTTGTACCAATCGCATCACTGTGCGACGTGAAGAAAGAATCAATAATCTGGAAATATCATACGATTGTTTCATTCACTCATACACAAACCCTTACATTTGCACTTTTTTCGCTCGTCAAATTAGAATTAATTCTATACTGACGTCAACAATATTTCTATGTCGTCGCGACATTTTCACCACATTCACCTCTATAAGAAATGCATGTTAAAAAAAAATTTGACAGAAATTGAAAATTTGTCGTTGTCATCGTCAATGTGTTCAGTGCATTACTTCGAAGTCGAACAACAAATGTTTCTTATAATAAAATTAACGGTAGCACTTATACTGGGCCAGTTATAGTTCCATACAACCGTATTGCATTTTGTTGCATAAGCTGATACCTCCAGAACTTAATTACGTCATGATTTATTTAATATTTTATACCAATTAATAGTTCCATGCAACGCCGTTGCAAATTATTTTAAAAAAAATTATGAAGCTCACATTAAGAATCACATTACTTCACAAAAGGTTTTCTCGAATTTTTAATGGAATTCATCGAACTCATTGATAACACTAGCTTTACTAGGTTTTGTTGTTTGTTAACTCTGGATAGGACAGAACCAGGAATCGCTAAGTATTTTGAACTGCTGAGTCCAAATTTCCTATCAGAATTTCATTGTAGTTTCAAATGGGTCGTTTTTACCTCTATTTGAGGGAATATATAACAGATTTAAAAAAAATGGATCGTTTAAATTAAATTCACACCTGCTTGTCTTCTTAAAACCCATTTAAGCACACGTTTTAGTTTTTTGACCAAGAGGAAAATTTGGAAAAAAATTAAACTACCCACATCCTAATCTATTTAAACTTGTGGGTGTTATAAATTTTTCTTTTGTGTGACACCCTATGTTGCCAGAAAAGCACGATAAATAGTACTTATGGTATTTTTCAACGATTGTGGGATGTGGTAATTCCCATGGTATTTTGTGGTAAAAATCTCTCGCGTGGGAAAAAAAATACCACATGTGAGATATTTACCACGCGTGGGAAAAGAAATACCTCAAATTACCACAAAATACCTCAAAATGCCATAAAATACCTCAAATTACCACAAAATACCACAATACCTCAAAATATCTCAAAATCCCTCAAAATACCTCAAAAAAAAATTTGAGGGATTTTGTGGTATTTTGTGGTAATTTGGGGTATATTGATATTTTATGGTAATTTGAGGTATTTTATGGTATTTTGAGGTATTTTAGCGAGTGTGGTAATTTGTGGGAATTAAGTGTGAGAAAAGAGAATTTTGATGGTAATTTCATCTGGCGACACCCACAAATCGAGAGAAAAGAAAAGACTTTCTTTTCTATCGATTTGAGAATTTTCGCCAAATGCATTTCAATTGAAAAAAAAAAAAAAATGTGTAAAAATACCCTCTCATATAGTTTACTGCACCCATTTTTCAACGCCCTCTTTCATTCACTCACTGATTTTCTCTTGTTTTTTGTTTTGTTTTGTAGCTCTGGCCAACGCGCACGCCAAACAAATCTTCAGCGAAGCCTCGTGTCGCCTGCCACAACGCCGAGTCGAGCGCATACAGCGCGACCCGACCAAGATATACACGCCCCATTGCACAGTGTTGCATCGTTGTGCCGATGATACGGGTTGCTGCAAAAGTGATCGTCAGACATGTGCGCCAAAACGCACGAAAAGCGTGGATTTGTACTTTTTCGTAAGTATTTCAATGTTTTTCTTTTATATATGTTTAATTTACAGCAAGTTGGCAGCACTGTCAGTGCTGCAATCAAAGCAGTTCATCAAGTGTTGGCAACCCACTTGATTAATTGCCGCAAAATCCATTTGAGCGGCTAATAGACCCAGAAAAACATTAATTAACAGAAATACAATTTGGAAAAAATGTACTTGGCAGCATTGAAAAATTAACAAAATGTCGAAACAACAACAAATAAATAGACATAATAAGCGAAGCTGAATATAAATCTGATTGCTTATCGTAACAAATTTGGGCGCAGTGTTGCCACTCATTAGGAACAGCACTCATGGCTGCAATAAAGCCATTGATTCAGAGGGAGGATGGGGGAATTTTTTTAATTGCATATTTCGTCACATTTCAGTTAATGCCGGATTTTTTTTTTCATTATTTCTTCTATGATCCATTGTAAAGAATGAGCGACATTGTTGTTGTGGTTGGTGTTGTACAAAGAGCCACAACATAATACAATAAAAAATTAAGTTAACAAGGCGTATCGAAAAAAAAAGAAACACTGCCGAATGAATCGAAGTTTTAATTAATGACAAACATTGTCCCGAGACCAAGGCTAACAACATGTTGCCACAATTAAGTGTAAATAAATGGCTTGAAACGATTTTTTTTTTGTTTTGTTTTTGGCTTGTTCAAATATTTTTCAAAAATTGTAATAAAAGAACATGCAACACTTTTTGTGAACAGCATGTTTGTTGTACACCCACAACTATGGTGCATGTCACAGACACGCAAGAGTGCCTGAAAAGTTGCCACCTTTCGAAATGTTTGCATGTTTTGTCCAACATTTTTTTTAATTTAATTTTTTTATAACAGCTCCACCCTCTCAAGCTGAAATGAACTACTTTTATTTTATTAAAAAATTTTTTTCTAAAATGTGTGTAAAGACTCTCTTTCCTTAAGAGTAAAATTTATGGTTAATTTTCTTAAAAGCGCTTTTTAAGGCCTTAAGAATCAAGAACAAAAGCTCAAATTTTAAAAGAATTCTTTCGATGACTACAGCTTTTTAAAATTTGGAAGCATTTCAAGAAATTTGAAAAAAAAAATTATAAGAAACGAAAAAATTGCAAATCTTCACATTTCGACGTCTTTATTAAGCCTTCAAAATTTTAAAAATAAAAATATTTTTATGAAAATGGCTATGACTGCAATCACTGATCATTGCACAGCTTAATCCATCTCCACTTAATCTGTGTCCACGGGCCATCCGAAAACATCTACATCCTTCGTCTAACAAAAAATAAAACTCATCATATCTATACAACTCATCTTAATATAGAACTAAACCATAGTAAACCTATGTGCATGTTGCAAAGAAAAAACAAAAGTAGAAACTAGACTTGATAAATTCTTAACTTCCATAGTGGGCAAAAAAAAAAAAAAAAAAAAAAAACATGGAAATTCCAAAAAAAAGAGCACACATTTTTTACTTAGAAACCTATATTTAGCGAAAGTGTTTGATAAGCTTAAAACATGGTTTAGCTTCAAGCTAATGCTTAGATCGCAATTGCAACAACAAGAACAACAACAACAACAACACTGCTGACGATGTCTAGTTAGAACATGCAAATCAGACATGCACGTTTCTGAACATGCTAAGAAGTAGTTAGGGAAGTAGTAACAAGAAACAAAAATATGCCAGTAAGCAACACTGACCAATATCTTTGTTGTAAATCGTCTTTGATTTCATTTCGCGTATAATTTACGCTTGAGGAAATTTTACGCTGGTCATGTAAAGTGATTGAAGATTGCAGTCAGTTGGTCAAAAGTGAGTGGTTGGGCGAAATTAAGTGGCAGCTAAAAATAGAAGTGGCAGCATGCAGACGAAAGTGGATATTAACTTGAGGTTCAATGTGGGGAAGCCACATAGTTGAAGGGGCTTGGACAAAGTGAATTTTCAAGAAATTTTAATGCGTTTGATTATTGAGAAAAATAGTCACTAAGTTATACTAAACATGCTGACCTAAAGAAAACACAATGTTGATAGATTTTATTCCAAAAGTACTTGGCTCACGTTAAAAAGTCTCTCTTTCAGCATAATTGACTAACTCTACACGCAGAGAAAACAAACGTTTATCACCAGTTTGCCGCAAACGAACTTCATTTGTCGTGCTTGGGATCGTTATTTGCAAACGTTTCAACAGTTGTCATAATAATAGTTCAATTGCGGGAAACGCGTTATTTAGTTGCAGGAAATTAATTTCGTTTGTCATAAACACAACTGATTTTTAAATTGCAGCAATTGAAAAATATGTTTTTCTCAACTGAAAACTTCGTTTGTTTTGCCCTTCGTTGTATTAACACAAAGCTTATAGTTCAGAGTTACTTTTTGAACAAATTGTTACTATATAAGCAAATTAGTAATCTGCTTAATACGCGGACGGAGATAGCAACACAGGTGCGATGAGTGCAATCGATAAAAAGACGGACGGACATAGGGCAAGACAATTAATATAATAAATAATAATGACCAAAATAGCTTGCGGTATGTATATAAGATATATTTTTCAGTTGATGAAAACGAATATTCGTTTGCGGCAACTACAACTCGCAAACGAAGTGTATTTGGTGAATTTTTCAGTTGCGGTAAACGAAAAATTTCTTTGCGTGTATATATATGTACGTAAACACAGTATGCAGTGTGACCAATAATAACTGCCAGTAAATTACACTGTGCTAGAATAATGTGAGAATTTTTGTGTTTCATGATCTAAGTACACATTACTTGTGAAAATAAAATTTTTAGCGGCGGTTCTAATAACTCTTATGACAATTCTTAGTAACACTTTCAAAAGCACTATGGAAGCTAAACGTGAACTAGTTTAGGTTTGTTTAGAAAAAATAATAAAAGTTGTGACATCATAAAACCACTAGGAATAGGAGAAAGATATATATATTCATATATAGTAAATCTCTGCACGAGTGCGCTTGAAATGAGTTTCAAAGCACTCGTTTGTAGTGCAAGCTTTTGCTATGTTTTGCTCTCATCAATGAAATCAAGCCTAACACTATAGAGAGCACTCGTCGCTTGAGCAGAACAAGAACAAACTAAAACCAAAGCAATGTTAAGTATGATTCGAAAAAGAAAGTGCACTGACTAGAAAGTTACATATGTAAACAACAGCAGAACGTTTGGAGTTATGCTGTGTCTTTGAATAGCTTTGGAAGTAAATGCCGTATCAGAATTTTAAAATTAAAGATGGCGGATAGGGCTGCCACCTAAATTTTTTGTAGTTTAAAAAATTCGGTGCTGGGGTGAACACTAGGTAAAAATTGGTCGCTGAATCCGAATCCGATGTCAGATGTTCAAAAGTATGATATTTTAACAATAGGGTTACCACCTAATAATTTTTTTAAAGTTTTAAACAATATCTAACAGTTTTAGCGGGTCGCTGATTTCAAATCTGATGTCAGAATTTTAAAATTTAAAATGCCAGATAGGGTTGCCACCTATATTTTTTGTAGTTTAAAAAATTCGGTGCTGGGGCGAACACTAAGTAAATATGGGTCGCTGACTCCGAATCCGTTGTCAGAATTTCAAAATTGTGAAATTTTTAACCCTGTAGGGTTGCCACCTAATAATGTGTTGCTTTAAGAGTTTTAAACATTATCCAACAGTTTGAGGGGGTCGCTGATTTCGAATCTGATGTCGGAATTTTAAAATTTAAGATGGCTGATAGGGTTGCCACCTATTTTTTTTTTATTTTTACGAATTCGGTGCTGGAGCGAACACTAGGTAGAAATGGGTAGGAAGTGTTCGTTTGTTATCATTAAATGACTTGGTTACGCTCTGCTTCACTAACAGAGTTCTGTCAAGCTCTGAACTCTGCACTGTTGTGGAAAAAACGAGTGCATTTGTGCAGAGGTTTAATATATACTCACAATATTTTGAAGAACGTGTGCTTATCGTGTTGTTTCGCTTTTAAGATTGTATTTTAGCAAAAAAGTGGAATTAAGACGTGTGAACATTTTCGTGTGATTATTTTTTACAACTTTAAGAGGTGAATTTTCTCAACAAGAGTGCATCGATGAACTCAATTCGACTTTGGCGATGAAACAACTTAAAAAAATCTCTGCATATCATAGTACACAGTATTTTAATGGTGCAAAAAGTATTCATCATAAAGAAGAATATTTCGAAAAAATAGTAAAGCTATGGTCAACAAAAAAAAAAATTCTATCTTTATATTTATTCCCAAAAGATATATAGCAACCTTCTAAAGCTAGAAAACATTCTTCTCCAGAAGTGCAAAGTAAACCTGAGTAAGTGTGCACAAAATCTATGGTATATAAATGCAATTGCATAACTTTGCTAGCTACGGTGCTGGTTTGCAACGTATCATGAAAAGACCTATTAAAATTTTTCAGAAAAATTCGTATTTGTTTTAAAAAACCATAATTTTATTACATATTTTTACATTCTTAGATAATGCATATTTAATGGGAATATAGCAATAAAGCTATTGACAGAATGACAACTTAAAATATTGCATGAAAAATAAATGAATAAATAAAAGCCTTAAGCCTCTATACGAAGGAGGTCAAGTTAAGTTCTCAACCAAACAACGCCACACAGCATGAGATGTCAAAGTGTTGCCACCTAACAACTAGCCATTCTGATTTGTCTGCCACCCACACATTATTTAAATGCAACATATATTAATCATGATTTGGAAAATAATGATTTTTTTGCAACAAATTTAGAGCATTCGTGCAAATGCATAACGTCAATGCAAAAGCAAATGAATGCTCAACTTTAACCCTTTCCCCTGCCTACAATCCAAAAGTCGTTAAAAATACCAATTAAGCTTTGCAAATTGCAAATATTCATAAAATTTGTTTAGGATTTACATAATAAATTTAATTTTGTAAGAAACAAACGCAGCAAATGTTGCCACATCTATGCAAATTTCAGAGAAAAAAAAACTTGCAATGCAATAGGAATGATTAATGGCAAATTATTATTAAATCATATTTTTGGCAAAAAAAAAAAAAAAAAGAAGTGGAAAATCGTTTGCAATTGTTGGTTGTTGGTTTTGAGGTTTTTCAATGCAATTGCTTGCAATTCGAGTGTTTTCTTAAGAGCCCGTCTTTATTTCGGTTAAAGTTGACTGAAGCTGCACCTCGAAGTTGTTGAATTTGTGTGCATTAAATGGCTAAGCAATAAAAGACACCTTGTTTTTGTAGATGTAGGCATAACACATCAGGTTGTCACACCTACAGGCTAGTTTAAATAAGATTTCATAATTATGCAAAATAAATTTTTCTTTTGGATTTTTCAGATTCATGTCATTATGGCAGGTTATGGCAGTGATGGAGCAATTTTTGACATGACTGTTGGATGTATTAATGTATATAATTTTAATATTTTTAAAAATATTCACTAAGAGCTAGAAAACAGCTCTGTAGAAGCTCAGAAGAATCTGTGGTTTGCAAAGTCTTGCAAACTTGGCTCTGCCATTTTTTATTTATTGTTGGAAAAATGTGCCCAATGTGTGCTATCATGTGCCGCATTGATTAAAAAAATTACTAGGTCGTAGCAGTCGCTTAGCAAACACTTACGCGTTTGCTAGCTAGCCACATAAATTGGTACGTTGTGGAGGCAATTTAGTTGAGTTGCTAGCTCCAATAGTTTTTTCTAAAAACTATATAAGCAAAGATATTAAATAGGTTTTGTTATTTCAATTAAATGGGGATTCTACTTTTTGTCAATAAAATGACCATATCTCAAACATTCAATTACAAAAAAATGTTAATATATTTTAGTTGAAATACAATATTTTTTTGTATTCTTGGCGTTTTTGAACCAATCCTTTCTTTTTATTTATTTTCTTATCATAAGGAATAGCCTATCATAAGGAATATAACGTAAATTCCCTTTCTCTAATATCGAAAACTGCTTGATTGAGAATTAATCCTTGCAATTTTTAATATTAATGGCATACGCAAGTTGTAGTGAAAATTTCTTGCGAGTAAAATTGGTTGATCCTTTTTTGAATGATACCACTACGGAATAAATAAGTAGAACATTTAAATTGTTGTATTTTGGTCCAGAATAATTGGGAAACTTGATCATAATGCACAAAGGAAATTATTCTATAAATCGGCCACTTTCGCAATTGTTATAGAAAATTTCAACAACCTCACCTGTGGGCCATTGCACAGTCCTAATAGAAAAAGATTTTGACTCATTATTTTAAGTCTCAATTTTTGGCTTAAACCTCTTGCATCGTCGAAGGAGTCTAACAACGCTCGTGGGTGTGTAAAGCATTGATGATTGTCACAGCATTGCCAACATTTTTCAGCTTATTAATGTTGTATTCTTCAATTTCAGCGCTTTTTGTGATTATTCACGTTAAAAATTTTAAAAAATGTGTCTAAAAATGTACCGGAAGTTTACCGTTTACATACAATTTGGCCACAAAGTGACAAATGGTAACATTGATAACGCAAATGGTAACATGCGTTAACGGAAATGGCAACAAATGCGGTAAATGTGCGTCAAACGTGATCAACTGCCACCCCAGAGGTCCCGGGTTCGAATCCCAGCTAGGACATGATCCTACGCTTTGACCTTACGCGTTTGCAATTTTCTTTCATTAAGTAATTAGCTGAAATTGAAAACTCATCAATATTTACGACTTGGAGTCGTAGTTTGTGGATGAGATTGCCTTATTACTTGAATTGAATTGAATTGAATTGATTGCCCCTTCGCTCACACTAATCTACCACCCCATTTCGAACCAAAGCAGACTTGACTGAATAGGTATTACACCTAAAAACCTTGGTTTAAAGCTTAAAAAAAAATGAAAAGGTTATGTATGTTATACTCTGAAGCACAAATCATACTCCATTATGTGTGTCAAATTAAGTAAATTTAACAATACAATAGAAAGCTTACGTTTTATTATAAAATTTACGTTATTAATGCTATAGAACTTACAAAAAATAATAACTTTATATTAGGAAATAATTGTGTACAAGTAAATGTACATACTAAAATAATCAAAAATTATGAATAAAATCATAATATATATCAATCAATACAAGTACAAGTAAGTAACCTGTTCAATAATGCATTATCTACATTAGCGAAGATTGTCAAAAAAATATTCAATAATAATGGAAATATTGGATTACAGGGGGTGCCGAATTAGTCAGGGGCCGGATTACCGGGGGTCCAGTGTAAAAAAAAAGATGAACGCTGATTGTTGATTAAAAATTTGATTTGTAGACAGTTCTTCTAATGATACTCTTAATAAACATTCCCTGAAATTTTGTTGTTCTGTCCAATTTGACTCATTATCTGGTTCATTACGAACACTTTCCTTATTTAATTTAGTATTGCTAATTATTGTGTTAAATTGTTGTTTAAAGCAATGTGAACAAAAACCAAGACTCGACTTTCATCTCTATTCAAATGCTGAGTGCTCCCTCTTGATGCTTCTGAATATACGAAACCGTCTAGTGGAGTTTTAATGAACTAAATGTTGACAATATTTAGAAACATTTCTAAGTCTATATTTCAATTCATGTCGCGATCAATATCACAATATCATAGATCCTAGGACCTACAAATTAGAATATCGTGATATTGATCGCAACATGGATAGGAATGGGAGCTTAGAATTATTTCTAAATATTGTCGAAAAAATTCATTTTATTAAAACTACTAAAGACGATTTTATAACATTTATTGGTATTTTTTTGTTAATTATTTGAATTTAAATATATCGGTGTTTTCGTTTCTACAAAAAAATTTTGCCCTACCACAGTGCAACATTTTTCAAGTGTTGCACTCAACCCTCAAAAAGTGCAGGTTTTGAACACAAAACACTACCCTGCTCACTCAATCAGCTGATATATTTGTGTGCGCCAAAAATAAAAATTTGCTTTATTAGAAATATTATTTAAGTGTCAAATTATGAATGCATATATTTAACCTTGTCTAACACACGCATTTCATAATATTTTCGTTTAAAGCAATCAGCTGATTTTCAGGGCAACATTCTCCCTCAAAAAATTTCGCAGGACAAGAAATGTGCCATTTTTGCCTTATATAAATGTAACATTTTAAGAAACGAACACAGATTTTTTTCACCCGTTTGCACTTATTTAACAATCGAACACGAAAAAAGAAGAGGGCAATGAAAAGGTAACATTTTCTGGTAGAAACGAAAACACCATAAGTTATAGTCATGAATTGATAGAATCTGATAATGGTTTGATGAGTTGGTGTTAAAATCAGCACATTCTTAGGGGAAGCAATGAAAGCTAATAAGCCTACCAGTCACCAAATTTTACAGGGTTTACCAACACATGAAAGTAAAAACATTAAACAATTTAATTTGAATGCATTTGCATCCATTTACAAACTTCAGCATAGCAGTTATTTATTTTAGTTAGTTATAAACAGCTGTTGCAGCGAACAACATTTGCTTTAATGTTTTTGTTGTTGTTGTTGTTCCATGCTGTTCGGTTATTTATAGCGAGCGAGTGAAGCGAACGACGTATACATACAGAAGCAGGCAAGCAGCAAACTGAATTAAGCGAATATGTACCAACAAAGAAAGATATGGAAATATTTTTTTCAATAAATTTCTAAACTAAACAGTATTTCCAAATTTGGGCTTCGCAGGCACCTAATTTAAGATCAGTAGAACAGTTTAGAAAAATAAATATTAAAATCGGTCAACCCATTTCAGAGTTCTGCTCCTTTAAACATTCTTCATGCAAGTTGTTCCATGGGAGCTTCGCTCGCTTCGCTCGCTCGCTCCAATCAAAATCGTAAGATTTTTATGACCTGTTGCTTATTTTAATGTTTGCTGCAAGGTTATGCAAAGTAACCTAAGGTCTACACGAGACAATTTGTTATAACAACTCCAATACACTCACACATTTTTTACTAACACACTCACATTTTCTCAGTCGGCAGCTCAATTGTCTCAACAATCAGGCAGACAGTTGAACTAACAACGATTTGACGTGGGCTGACAATTTTTGACGTTTTCTTTTGAAAAATAAGCAAACTTGGTATTTTTTTTTAAGTTTTCTGTATTGCTTCTTTCCACTTTCAAAAGAAACGTCTAATAAACTAAACAAGTGTCGTTTATTGTCATGCAATTGTTAAGCCCACCTACGTCACAATAGACAATTTTCTTTGAATTGAAAAAAGTTTGACAACTAATATGAATTAAAAAAACTATTATAACAATTGTCTTGTGTAGACGCAGCGTAAGCTCCGCTATTTTTGATTTGATGTTGAAAAAATATGCCCGACGCACAGTGATGCGCCCCATAGGAAGAATACAAAATTGTTAATATCAGTCAATTTGGTATTTTCGGAAAGGTAATAGTTGTAGTTCTATAGTTTTCTTTTATTAATCTTCTGAAGAAAAATATGCCTGGAATTCGTTTCGGTTGGTTGTATTTAGCTTTTTGAGGAACAATAGGTGTCCGGAATTTTAAAAAATCATTCGCGACATGCTTACAAATTATGCAAAAATTTGTATAGAAGACTCTTATTTTATTATATTTTAGCACTTCTTTAAAAAATTGTTTTTTTTTTAACATCAGGTACAAATACAGCCGTGGACATATAAATTGCACAAAAATACATGTAGAGTGTTTCACATGAATTTAAATAAAATACATAGAGGAAAACAAGAATTTATTTCATGGTATTTGAGTTTAAACATTAAAAACTTAAAATCAGTAGTAACTTTGTAATTACGAATTAAAAATTAGAAAATTAATCAAAAATCTGAAATTGCTCCTTAGCTGAGGTGGACATATAAATAGCACAATTGGGATCCTGAAAAAAAGACATAGTAATTTAATTTTATTTTACAATGAGCATACGAATATGCTTACTAGTACTTGGTGCTATATCCCGAATTGGCCAAAACAGCCCGACATCTTCGTCCCATACTCTCCACAAGCTTCCTTCCTGATCCTTCGGAATAGAGTACCAAGCCTTCTCAATTCCACTCCATAACTCATCTAAATTTCGAAAATTTTGGTTGCTTATGACCTTAACTTCATTCCATACATTTTCTATGGGATTGATGTCTGGGCTTCGAGCCAGCCAATTCAAAATATTGATTTTTATATATGCCTAATAGGCATGTTCTCAAATGCAAATGGTTCTATCTGGTTATTAAGAATATCTAAATACATAGTTTTGTCCACTGTTCCTGGTATACGAAAAATTGGCCCAACGCCGTGCCAGGAAAAAGCTCCCCAAACCATTAAATTCCCTCCTCCATGCTTTAATGATTTTTTTGTATACGTAGGATTCAACTCTTAGCGTTTGGGGCGCCGAACAAAAGTTTTTCCATCTGGTCCAACCCAATTAAACTTAGTTTCGTCAGTCCAGAGCACGTTCTTCTAATATTGGTCTTCTTTATTCACATGGGCCCTTGCAAACGCTAAACGATCCTTTAATTTTTTTTTTTTTGTTAAGAGCGGCTTTCTTCGGCTAATGCGTCCATAAAGATTAGCTTCATGTAGTCTCTTAGATATTAGTTTTCTTGAAACATTAAGGTTATTTTCTTCATTTATTTCCCTCATAATTTGCTTTGCTGACTTGAATGATCATCTTTTGCGAACCATAAGTCTATCAGTAGAAATTATTCGAACCATTTGATTTAACCAGCTTAATGCATTATAGACCATTTTTCACGAAATTTTGAAAATACCCGCGATTTCAGGTGGTTTTTTGCCTTTTCAACTTAATTCCTGAATTATAAACCTTCTTTGAGGAGTGCAATGTTTGCCACGACCCTTTTTATTTAGAATCGGCGAAATTAACTGAATGCAACTCTTAAATTTTTACAAACACCCGATCTTGTTAACTTTTATTCACCAACTAACATGTGTGCTATTTATATGACCACAGCAGATCGCACATGCCTAAACAGAAAGAGATGGCCTGAGCAAATAAAAGTAAGTAACGGTACATCTCTCTCGAAGTTTTAAACAACGTCACACTGGAGTCTCAAAAAATTATAACTACAGTTAATGAATGCATTATTAGGTTCAAACGAAACGTTTAAAAAATAAGTTGACATTTGTGCTATTTATGTGTCCATGGCTGTATGTCATTAAAAATTAATTTTCTGCACTCACATTTGGAATTTTTCCCCCCAAATCTTGCCGATGTAAGTGATGAACACGTCAAACGTTTTTATCAGCGAATGAAAAACATGGAGCAACGCTATCATTGAACCTAGAATTAAAACATAATGCGGGATTAGGTAATACTGGGATGTATGTTTATCATCCATTACATCTGGATTAGTTAAGCGGGCAATGGCGACATATATTAAACAAAAGACCATATATTGGTCTATTAATGGGCAATGTTGTTTGAGACCACTCACTATATTGTATTTTATGTGTAAAATCAAATTTTTAAAAAAATGTAATTTGTTTCAACCATCCCCATGCCGGTCGGTTGGAACAGTGCCTTGGGTCAATTGAAACGCATGCAAAAAATACAAAATATAATAAATGAAGACGATTCATTTATCAGGTTTCCAAAAAAGTTGAAAAATGCATTTTTTTAAAATTCATCGGCGTTGCATTGAATTGTTACTCGCTGAGTATAAAAGGTAGGATTAAAAAAATGATACGACTGTAAAGGTCAATTCTTTGAATTCATTACAAAAACAAAAAAAAACTAGTAAGAAATGATCTTCGACTGGGCCGAAGTTAAAATACCCCCACGTCCGAACCGAAGTATATTCAAAGTCTTAAGCCGTCAATAAAATGTGTATTTGTATAAAACATTTTTGTTATACCTACATAGTTTTAACAGAAAATATTCGCTTTCATTTTTTATAAAATCACTTTGTATGGGGGGTGGGTGTGGTTTTCACTCGATTTGGTTGAATTTTATACACAAAGTGCATGTTATATATCAACGTTAATAAGCAAAATTTCAAGTCCATATATTATTTTTTGTGGAATTTAAAGAGATTTTACCTTTTGATGAAGTCACTTTGTATGGGAGGTAGGCGTGGTTTTTATCCGATTTGGTTGAATTTCATACTTAGAGTGCACTTTAAATATCGAAGCTCATATGCAAAATTTCAAGTCCATATATTAATTTTTGTGGAATTCTAAGAGATTTTACCGTTTTGATAAAGGCACTTTGTATGGGAGGTAGGCGTGGTTTTCATCCGATTTGGCTCATTTTCGAACTTGACCTTAGTTTTTTAGATAAAAGCTTAAATATTGAATTTCGTGATGATAGCTTGAAAATTACGGCTGTAATCGTGACGACAGACGGACAGACGGACAGACAGACGGACATGGCTAAATCAACTCGGGTGGTGATGCTGATCAATAATATATATACTTTTCTATACCTACCACGCCTCCTTATGGGCGTTACAAACGGAGTGACAAAATTAATATACCCCCATTTACGTTTTTTAAACGTGGGGGTATAAAAATTCAAAATGTCATCGGGACCCGGTAGGAGCTGCTTAAACAACGCAACTGCAAACTTGTTACTTAGAATCATTACTCGCTGAGTATTAGCGCTAGGATTAAAAATATGATGTACCAATAAAGTCCTGTTCTAAGCCCTCACAGCAAAATTAGACAAAAAAATGTCTGACGTCATGGGGACACAGACAGACCAGCTCAAAGATCGAGAATGCCACATTCATGCAGCGGCGTTGCATTGAGTTTTTACTCGGTGAGTATATAAGCTACGGTAAATGTTTAAAAAAAGAAATGAAGGAATTATACTTGGCCTTACGACAAAAATAAAAACAAAAATTCTGACATCACCAGATCGTGTATGTAGCAGCTTATGTAACAGAAATGTAACATCGTTGCATAGAATTATTACTCATTTAGGAGACGTGCTGCGATAAGTTTTGTTTTACGACAGCATAGATGTGTTATTACGCCTTACAACTGAAATATAAAAAAAATTCTTATCATCATGATTTATGATGACACATAATGCAGTTAAAATGTTACAACCATGAAAAAACGTTGCATGGAATTTTAACTCTATGACTACTGGCATAACGGTAAATTTTAAGGAACGAAAATGAAGATGAGGTCTTTGGGCACATGATAAAAATAAAAAAAAAAATATTGACGGCGTCATGAGGTCCCTCAGGGAACCGCTTAGTGTGTCGCATATGCATCACTTTTCCTGGCAGCTAAGGCAAAGTTAATGTACAAGGTGGCGCAAAAGTAATCCTCCTATCAGAAAATGCTATAAATTTTGCGATTGGCCCCTAATGTCAGTTCTGTTTTGACATTTGTGTAGTAAACACATGCGAAATACATGTTAATAAACAATGTTACGCTACACTGCTCCAGAACGCAGAATTAATCACCACCAAGAGGAAGATGATTTTTCATCAAAAATAATCATGAGTGATGAGGCCCATTTCCATCTTAGCTGGTACGTAAATAAGCAAAATTTACGCTTCTGGGGCACTGAAAATCCGCGTTTAACCCACGAAGAGCCATTACACCCGCTCAAAGTCACTGTATGGTGTGCTGTTTTCGCTGGAGGAGTCATCGGACCTTTTTTCTTCGAAGACGGTTACTGTGAATGGTGAACGCTACAGAGCAATGATCAAAGAGTTCTTTTTGTCGCAACTTGATGAATTGGGATTGGAAAACTTGTGGTTCCAACAGGACGGTGCAACGGCACACACTGCACGTGCCACAACCGATATGCTGAAGGATGCATTTCCCGGGCGCCTAATCTCCCGATTTGGCGATTTGCACTGGCCAGCAAGATCGCCTGATTTGACCGCTCCAGACTTCTTTTGGTGGGGCTTTTTGAAGTCGCGGGTTTATGTCAACAAGCCTCAGACTCTTGCAGCTCTTAAAGACAATATCCGTCAAGAATGTGAGGACCTATCGCCGGAAGTTTTGGCCGAAGTGATGCCATAAAAAGGGCTCAAATGACAATCAACTGTGGCGGCGGCCATTTACATGACATCATATTCTCGACTTGATGTAAAAAAAATTAAAAGACCAAATAAAAATAATCCACAAGAAGAATCAAAGTTTTCCATTTTTTTTTTTAAACTACAGCCAAAAAACATCGGAAGGTTATTTTTGCGCAACCTTGTACCAAGGAAAAGGACAACCAATGGAGAAATAAATAAAAAGAGCAAAAGCAACAACACTAACAACAACACCAACACCAACACCAACACCAACATCAACATCAACATCAACATCAACATCAACATCAACATCAACATCAACATCAACATCAACATCAACATCAACATCAACATCAACATCAACATCAACATCAACATCAACATCAACATCAACATCAACATCAACATCAACATCAACATCAACATCAACATCAACAACATCAACATCAACATCAACATCAACATCAACATCAACATCAACATCAACATTAATATCAACATCAACATCAAGTTCAACATCAACATCAACATCAACCACAACACCAACCAAAGGACTATGATATGAATAAGGATATGGATTTGGACAAAAATTAAGACACATCTTTCCAAACTAGAAAAGTGATTCGGTATTTTTGATTTAGAATTTGGATTAAAACAAGAGTTTGGACATGAAATAGGAGTATAAAGAAACACCGTCACGTCAAAACGTACGGGTGTTTCCACGACACAGTCAACTCTTTTTTATGTGATTTCAAAGCAATGTGAATAAGCATAAGTTTTTAATTTCCATCCAAATTCTTTCCACCCAAGGTAGACTTAGGTGTTGTTACTATTGCTTTTTTTCTCGGTGTAGCCCAAAAACGAGCATTGTGCAATTGTTTGTTCTAAATCGCAATGAATGTGTGCATTTCTTAAAATTTCTCCACAGTTCAACGCAGTAAAACTCGAGTGCATCATAGCACAGTTTGCATATTTCTAAAAAAAATTAATCACACTCAAAGAACAGAAACTCATAAAAATCATGTCTTAACAATAAACTTACCTTTCAAAGCGGCACTTGATAGCACACATAGAGCACATCACAGCTCATATTATTTGTAAATATAAATCAAAAATTATAAAACTTACTTTATGCATATCATAAAAGTCCTATCCGTGACCTAGAAATTTGTTTTTTTATAGAAATTTGATTGATGGAAAAATTGATGAATGAAAAATTTTTCCCATGGCTTTCCATTGTTAAAACTCATGCGGTTGGCGAATCATTTTCAATTAAATGACTCTCAAGCAAAGGAAGAGTTACGACTGCGTCGTAATAATATTTGGACATTCAGCAATTTTTTTTTTTTTACTCTCTTTTCGCTTAAAAATTTCGTAAAGATCGTAAAGTTGCTAATAAAAAAATAATTAAATATTTCTTGCAAGTCTCTGCTGCCATCACTTGGCCAGAATTTAAGCATTTACTGCGTAGTCAGCATATATTTTGCCATATCTTCAATTTGCATGAACAACTTTCACTGTCGCCGTTAGTTATATAGATGACTGGATGGATAGATAGATGGATGGATAAATAAATAAGAGTTTGATATCGTTAAGCCACATAATTCAAGCGGGTGTCACTTTCAACTTTGAGCCTTAAATAGAGTCATAAATTTGAAAGTAAAACAAACTAACGAGTTAATAAAATTTTGCAGTTAATAAAAGTTAATGGACCCCCTGAGCGTTTTTTACTACACGCTCACACTTCCCGCTCGCAATTGCATTAAAAGCACTTAATAATGAACAAAAAGAAAATAATTGGCTGACACTTTCACCCAAAGCCATTGTCAGCCACCCACCACATCGAGTCGCAATCCTGCTGCCTCATTCACTCACTGTCATTGGATTTTTTTTGTAATTTTATCTTTCCAAACCATTGCTTTGGCCATGTCTGTCTCTGGCAATCAGCTGTGTTAATTAATTAATTTATTCATAAAACTTTCGTTGTATCTTTTTTCGTTACGATAAGCATGAGATTAAAGTTAGTTATATTACAGCAAATCAAAACTCAATTAGTCTGGCAACCATGGCGAAAAAGGACTTTCGCTGCCACCGTAAAACAATCGCCATGGGAGAATTCATTACATAATATATGAGAGCTAATTAAACGCGCGTCACGTGTATGCAAAGACTTTTAACAAATAATTATGTCGCATCCTTAAATGATGTGAGTCGCCATCATTAAGGCCAACAAGTTGCCCAATCTAGGTTAACCTAATTTTTTTTTTTTTTTTAATGTTTTGTCGCTCCTTGCAGCCTCCCACGATAAGCTTATCGCACACCTTCAGTGCTGCCGTTTTGAACTCGCTGCTCATTCGTTTATTTTCTCCATCGAGCATTGTCTGTCGAGCAGTTTGCCTAACTTTCTGTTCTCGCTTATTGCGCATCTCGTTATTCATTACTGTCAAGCCAATCTTACCCAAAATCCATTCATTGTAATGCCCCCCTCAAACCGCTCATCATGGGGGCAGGAATTTAGCCTTTGGCCAAACATCTTTAATCTTACCCCTTTTCTGTCTACTTTGGTATTTCATTGGTTCTGTTTTGCTTTGTTTTAAATTGCATAACTTTTTGCATTCCTTTGCAAAATCATGCCGTTACTCTATTAATATTCGTTATCCGTCATTCATGCTTGGTAAAGTTTGAAACAAAAAGTAATTTCAACGTTGTGAAAATTATGCGTTGTTATGGTTATGGTTGTGGTTATGGTTATGTTTATGGTTATGGTTATGGTTATGGTTATGGTTATGGTTATGGTTATGGTTATGGTTATGGTTATGGTTATGGTTATGGTTATGGTTATGGTTATGGTTATGGTTATGGTTATGGTCATGGTTATGGTTATGGCTATGGTTATGGTTATGGTTATGGTTATGGTTATGGTTATGGTTATGGATATGGTTATGGATATGGTTATGGTTATGGTTATGGTTATGGTTATGGTTATGGTTATGGTTATGGTTATGGTTATGGTTGTGGTTATGGTTATGTTTATGGTTATGGTTATGGTTATGGTTATGGTTATGGTTATGGTTATGCTTATGGTTATGGTTGTGGTTATGGTTATATTTATGGTTATGATTATGGTTATGGTTATGGTTATGGTTATGGTTATGGTTTTGGTTTTGATTTTGGTTATGGTTATGGTTATGGTTTTAGTTATGGTTATGGTTATGGTTTTGGTTTTGGTTTTGGTTTTGGTTATGGTTTAGTTTGTGGTCAAAATTATGGTAGTGGTTACGGGTTTAGTTATGGTTATCCTCATTAAAATAAGTCTCAAGGAAGATAAAAGCAGCAGAGGCAAAGGCTTGCCTTTAGAAAGCGATTTCAGAGCACATTTATCTGCGATTTGGTTTTTGGTTTTTTACTTTTTTTTTATTGACTCTTTAAGAACCTTTATGACTCTTATGAAAAGCTTTTATGAACTCTTTTACTTTTGCTGAATATCTAAAACTCACAACTCTAACAGTGTTATTACTGTCCACACACATTTTTTTCCACTGCTCTGCTTTATTTTCTCTATTTTCCTACTTGAGTGTCATTCCTGTAGAAATTCAACATAATTTGCAGACAATGAGCTACAGCCCCAGGTGAGAACTCGACGAACAGAACTCTTAGTTTTCGGATTTATTAATGCAATTTCCATAAAGTGTGTCAGCAGCAAATGTGAAGGAGATGAAGTAGAATCTGAACACAGAAACAATGGATGATGAAGATGATGATGATGATGATGATGATGATTATGGCGATGATTCTGTTGTTGATGTTGATGGTGATATCAACACGGATAAGTAACGGTAGCATGTGGAAATGAGTTAGTTTAAATGCAATCATGACATTATTAAATGACAGTTCAGTTGGTAGCCTCATGACAAATGGGTTCAAGTTAAATTTACATAACTCTTCTTTTTATTTGAGTCTTTTGAATAGTTTCAGATTTTATCAGTGTTAAGATGGGTTGATAAAATCTATTGATAAAAACTATTTCATTTTGCATATAAAAGTAGAAGACCAGAGGTTGGTATTTATTACAGGACTGAAATAGAAAAATTGTAAATTAAATGGGAACACATATCCTAAACGAAGTGTTCCTGGTGAAAACCAACTTCATTGTTATTGTTTAAATAAAAATTAAGATATACATTTTTATGATTACACTTGGGTCTCTTTTTAAGCGGTATATGCGTTCCTCGGAAACCCGCATAAAAAAAAACCGCATAAAAAAATACACTACTTCCATACAAAAACTTGGGATGCGTTCCAACATCTTTAAAAACCGCATAAATTCAAATAATCCTTGTTAAAAAAAGGCCAAAATCACATAAAAAAAAACCAACGAGCTAGAATTAAACAAAACAAAACAATTTATATTTTGATTTCAATACATATTAATCTTTTAATAAAATCTTGTCCATATTTTAGGAAAAAAAAAATTCACGAATTTTCAAATGTTTTCTGATGCAAGTTAACTATCATCGGAATCACTACTAACATGTGGTCTTTTGGGTCTTTCAGTTACTGGGGAAATGCTGTCATCGCTTATAGATCGTGCTACATCAACGTCAGCAGAAATGTCAATTCTTTTAAAAAATGAAGTGATTGTTTTTTGAGTTGCTGCAGTTTTTAATTGTTTCTGCTGCTCTCGATAACCTGCCACAATGCGATTTAAATCTTGATTTATTTTTAAAGCCTTTTCAGTGTCTGGCTCGCATAGCATAATTTTTTCCTGCAATGTATCGCACGTTTGAAGAATTTCTGCGAGTTTTTGACGTTAGGCTAGAAGCAATTTCATCATCACTATCATTCTCAGGATTTTCTACATCTTTTGAGACCAATTCAATAACATCTTCATCAGATAACGGTACATCCGTAAGTAATTCATTGATGTCGTCGCTGTTAAAAACGTCGAACCCTTCTCCTCCAATCAAATGCGCCGGATATGATTTCTTCCGTCAATTCTAGATCTTCATTATCTCCTTCATTTTCTACACATTCAGGCCAAGTATTTTTCCAACATGCGTTTAATGTGTGCTTTCTTAGTTTTCCAATAGCAGATGCAGCTTGAACAATGCAATCAAGAATGGAAAACTTTTTCCACAGTTCCATTAATGTTGAATCTGTATTTTCTAATTTGTTTAAAATGTACTGGTAGGTACCTTTGATATAATATTTTTTAAATGTAGAAATTATGCCTTGATCTAATGGCTGAATAAGGCTTGTTGTGTTCGGTGGGAAAAATTCTACTTTTACATTTGGGTGTTCTATTATTGGATGACCAGGAGCATTGTCAATTATTAATAAAACTTTAAATTCAAGAGACTTTTCATTCATATAGGCTTCTACTTCAGGCACAAAGCATTTGTCAAACCATTCGGTAAATATTGCTCTTGTGACCCTCCCCTTTTTGTTTGCCATCCAATGTATAGGTAGAAGTTTAAGATCCTTACCTTTAAGAGCTCGTGGTCTTAAGAATTTATTGACTACCAGTGGTTTTAAAATTTTGTTTCCTGATGCATTGCTGCAGAGCAGAAAAGTTATTCTTTCTTTGTTAGCCTTAAATCCACTGGCCCGTTTTTCTGATTTTGCTATGTACGTACGATTTGGCATTTTTTTTCAGAACAGGCCAGTCTCATCTGCATTAAATACTTGGTCTGCCGAGTAATCTCCATCCTCAATAATCTTCTTCAATTTCTCTGGATATCCTGCTGCTGCATTATTGTAACCTGAGGATGTTTCGCCTCTGATTTGTAAGTTATGAAGTTAATTTCTTTTCAAAAATCCACTTAGCCACCCTTTCCTTGCAGAGAATTGTTTGTTTATATGAGACGTAGAAGTCGATGGTTCTAACTGTTTTAAATTGTCGTAAAATTTAAAAGCTTTTTCCACAATTACGTAGCCGCTAACAGGAATACTTTTTTGAAGTTAAGTCCCCAATCCATATCATGAGAGCTCGTTCCATTTTTTCTAGCACTGGATCGCGCGAATAAGAAGAATACTTTACAGTGATATCAGTGCCAGAAACCACGGATTTTCTTATTTGCTCCTCATTCTTTTTTATTGCTCTAATTGATGATTCGCCAAGTTTGAAGTCTCTTCCTATTGCTGCATATCTATCCCCTTTTTTAATGCGGTCCAAAATTTTAATTTTCATTTCCAGAGAAATCGTATGTCTTTTCCTCTCCTTTGAATTCATGGCTTCAATTTAATTTCTATTGAATTTTACTAGAACACATATGAGAACAAAAAACACCATATGTACATTAAAACAATTACCTTTTAAAAAGCGCAGAAAAATGTCCAAAACTAAATGTTATTTAAAATATTACAATGTTTGCACTAAACGTTGATCCGCTTTACATGTTCAGATGTTGCTAAATATGGAAATGATTCAATCAACAACCATAAATTAGAAAGTTCTCACCGTTGTACATACGCGTCTTGTTACGCAAACAAAACTGAAAGAATTAGCAACAACTCACCACGAGCCACTATATCTGTCTCTTTCACACTAAAAAAACTGAAAGACTAACAGTATTGCCAAAATAAGCATTTTAGCAAAATCACAAAAAAAAAATCAATTTTAGAAACCGCATAAATTCAAATCCGCATTAAAAAAATCGCATAAAAAGAGACCCAAGTGTATTTCGACACATTTCTTTGTTTATAATATTTTTTTTTGTCCATTTTTAACATAAAAAAAAAAAAAACATAAAGTGGGGAGCATTAAAGAAGTAATGGGAATATCCAATGTGTTAAATCTCATTGGTTTTTGTTTTTGTTATTTTGTTTTTGCAACTTGAAATGCATCTTTTCGATTGGAAAGTGCCTTTCCTATTTTTAATTTGCAAAGAAACGTAGTATTTATTTGAAAAGTTCTGAGGAGGTTATGTATGAAATACAAAATCCTTTAAATGACCGTCTCGTGACTGATGTCACCTTTTTAGTATAATAGACAAAACTTCGATTTTAAAATCGATATTTTTAAATTTCTTCAGCCGTATTCATAAAAATATCTTAAAACAGCTTTAAACGTTCAATAGTTAAAAAGCTTTTTATTGTTAAACTCTTTTAAAATTTTGTTATTCATAATCATGTTGTAGTTGCTTTGTACATAGTTAAAATAGTAACACTTTCGATATGAAGTGGAAAGAGTGTCAATAATGGTTTGTGTATTAGATAAATTCATTGACTCTCTATTAATTTGTCATAATTCCTTCAACATTTTGATATTTAAACATCAAAAGTTTTTCGAAGCTACCCTCTGCACCGAAAAAATTGCAATTTTATTATATTTTTTTGCAAATATTTTGAAATGTTTTGACAAATTTTCTTGTTTTAAGTTTTTTTTTGTTTTTAATTTTTTTTATATTTTTTAAATTTTTTGACATATTTTCCAATTGTTTGAAATATTCTGAATTATTTTTGGCAATATTTGTGGTCAAATGAGAGCAAATAATTTTAAAAATGCTTTATGAGGGGCTTATAGCATGGTGGAATAAATATAAGGTGTGTTCAGTTTTTTTCCATTAAGGTGAATATCAGAAAAAAAAGGCTGCCTTACTTTGACATTTTCATACAAAAACGTTTACATGAAACCCTTTCGATTGTCAAAATAAGGCAGCATGTCAGAATATGTATCGGAAAATGCTATAGGATGAGAGCTCCTTATAATTATTCCACTATGGTTTATAGCACGTTTCAGCCATTCTTAAAAATCCTCTCATTTAGTATAAACAAACATTTTCAAGCATTTTTTGACATTTTGTTTGTTTCGATATGTTTTGAAATAATTTGATATATTTTTGACTAAGTTTGTGATCAGTTGAGAATAAAAAAATTTTAAAATGCTGCTATATCGAGGCTTTGCTGATGATTTCAACCATTTTTAAAATTCTCTCATTTATGAAGCACTAGCCTTTTCCCGGCGCGCGTTGCTGCACCCTGCAACTATATGGGACCATAATAGGTGTATTCAAAACTTTTCTTAGACTCATAGTTTGAAACCACTGACGTTTTCCACGGCCCGTTACAGTTTCCCAGTAGCAGGAGATCACCAAATGGTAACTCCATTTTGAGTTTGTATGTAAGTACTGCTACTTTTACTTCCAAAGCTATTCGATAATAAAAATTTTAATTGTATGGGCTGAGCCACACCCACTTATATAATGCCCATCCCAGTTTTCTAGTAGATGGTCATTACCCAGTTTTAGTACAGTTGCCGACAGTGAGCATACAAACTAAATTATCAAAATGTAGCCAAATCGACGAAAACCGTAGGAAATATAGCATTTTTATTGATTTGTGGGCGGTTAAAGGGGGTGTGACAAAAATTTAAACCATCTCGTACTTGAAAAAAATGTGCTGCCAAAATTTCAGCTCTATCGGCTCAGTAATTTTGAAGTTTCCAGCCATCACACAGACAGCGTTTAGGTTTTTGTATATATATTTTGGATAAAGATTATTGGCTATAACTTTTGATTGGTAAGAGATACTAAGATAAAAATCAATTTTTTAGCTTGTTTATTTTTTCAAAAATATAAAAACACAATATTGAAAAAAAATTTTGTTTGAAAAAATCAAGGCGTAGCCTTGCTTTTTGAATCACAAAAATGGTTTTTGATTTTTGCGTAAAATTGAAATAACTTTTGCCTATAAATGTTATGGCTTTTAAATAGAGTTGAAAATTTGCGAATTTGAATTTAAATTATTTTTACAACAGAAATTAATTTTGAGCCTTTTTTTGAGGAAAACTATAAAATTTCAGACCTTTTTTGAAAACAATATTTAAAATATATATACTCAACTAACGGTATTTTTGCAATAAGGTTTTTATAGTACTTTGATGAAGCTTAAAGAAAAAAAAAAAATTTTAAAAAGTGTATAAAAAAGCAGCGGAGATATTTGAATCGAAAGTCACAAAATTCAATTTCTGATTGTGTTTTTCTCATTTTTGAGCACGATGTTGCATAAAATATATCGTTGTAGTAAAATTTTTCATAGTTTTCAAGATATGTTCATGTTTTTGATGTCAAAATAACGGACATTTTTTAATTTTACTAAATTTAAGAAATATTTTATATTTTGTAAATATTTGCGTATGTAAACATCTACAAATATGCGATTTTGTAAAAAAATTGTACTACAGCACCATCTGGTGTCCAAGGTGGTTCAAAGAAGATACTGTCAAAAAACTCATCGTACCCAAGAAATACTACACACTAAAAAATTTCCAAGATAAATGAACACCGGTGAGCGGATATTTACATTTTCTACACCGAACGGTGTTAATTTACACCGCTTATCCGGTGTGAAATGCTGAACTTATCCGGTCAGTGTGAAATAGGAAAAGCGAAGGAGAAGAGCAACATTGAAATCACATTATCATTGACAAATAAATTAAAACTTGAAGTTTCTATGACAAAGTGAAAATATTAATAAAAAAAAAAATTAAACTAAAAGTTTAACTTCAGTGCGTTAGCTAAGTGCATAATGTATTTATTTAGTAATTTGTGCAGTTTTTGTGAAAACCCCGATGCAGTTTTTGTGAAAATTTGAGCGGAATTCGAAAGCAAGTCCAAACAAAATTTGAAATGTCTCTTTTTGTACCAAATAATTAAAAAAATAATTAATTGAATACCTATGTATGTGATACAAATGTACAAATTTAAAAATCTGTTAAGTATATATACTCGAAAATATTGTTCTCAGAGAAAAATTAAATAATAAACTTATTGTATTAAAACCTTTTGTCTTTTTTATTGTAAAAAGCTTTTATTACAAGGAAATTACACCGTTCGGTGTTAAAAAAATAATCATCATTTTGCTCTTTTTAAATAAACACCTAACAGGGGTACAAAATAAACATCCTATCTGATATTTACTTTTTTACCGGTGAATCGGTATATCGGTATATCGGTATATCGGTGTGAAAAAAAAATACCCTTTCGGATATAAGATTATAACACTTTGACACGATGTTTTTTAACACCGAACGGTGTAGGACTCCCTGGAACACCGATCGGTGTAAAATTCTATAGAAATTTTTTGGTGTGTATGTACCAATTTTTTATTTTAATCGCATGAGCGGTTTGGGAGTTTTAGGTGGTTTTGTAAAAAATTTGTACTACAGCGATCTCTGGTGTTCAAGATAGGTCAAAAAAAGATTACAGCAAAACACTCAACCTACATGAAAACCACTGTATACCACTTTTCATTCTAATCGCATAACCGATTTGTGAGTTTTAGGCAGGTTTGTAAAAAATTTGTACTACAGCGCCCTCTGGTGTTCAAGGTGGATAAAAATTGATAACCTACAAACATGCACCGTACCAAAAAACTTCTATACACAAATGTTCATGCTAATCGGATAAGTAGTTTAGGAGTCTATTGCATAGTTACATACTGATACAATTCGATATCATAAATTTGGACTGTGTGGCCAAATTCCCCCTTGTCTAATGTTCGCTCAAATATATAATAACTACCTCTTGGGCCCATAACGTCTACACATCAAGTTCCACTATCAAAACATGTACAACTCAGGAATAATAATGATTTCTAAAAAGTGGGCGTATATATAGTTAGACCACGCCCAGTTTTAGTATAGTTGCCGACAGTAACCATACTAACTTATTTACCAAATTTTAGTCTAATACGACCAAAAAAGTCTTAAATATAGCATTTTTATTGATTTGTAGGCGGTAAAGGGGGTATGGAAAAAAGGGGTATGGAAAATTTTTACTATGCCTATATTTTTCGGGCAAATGCAAACTAAAGTGAGACTTGCCAAATTATTCCAATATTTCATTTATTTCTAATTACCCTTGCAAATATTTCCTCATATACATCATATGTGCGCACCTGTATTTTTTCACAGCTGTATTGTTGATAAGTTCACTAAAATGCCTATAATTCATGAACCAATACACATATAAGGACCATTTATACAAAACAACCTTTGTATTGACGTCACCTTTCATGGGAAATTTCCAGAAACAAAATCGGTTCACGTATTACAGAGAACATCAATTTCATACACAATGCAACTTATTTTTATATATGATGAATTTCATTTAAAAATCTAGATAAAACTGAAATTTTGAACCCGACCACCTCAGATATCGATGAAATTTTGTTCATAGCTAAATTTGATTAATACTAACAAACCTTCATTTTTAGAAATGACGGTTTTGCGATTTTTTGGGCGTGGCACAGTGGGAAAGTTTTCGAAAAAACGCGAAAATGGTCGAAAAGAGCTCCATTTAAACTGCAATAACTCAGAATCGGCTGAACCGATTTCCATGATCTTGGTATCATTAAAAAGATATTTTAACAGGCTTTATGACACGTTTAAAAAATAAAAAAAATTACACTGTAAAAAATTTTATAACAAAAAGAAAATTTTACCTAACGAAAAAACCAAAAAGATCAAGGGTTTTTTTACAGTGTATTACTTTTTTAGAAAGGTTTATTCTTCACCTATAACGTATCAAAAAATAAAAATGGGTTCTTTTTTAGTTTTTTTTATATAATTTTTTAAGTAGTGGCACTTCTAGTAATTGCTCATATATTTTTATATTGAAGCCACGAAAAATAGCCAAACATATGTTATATTACTGAGAAGTGTTCAAATTTCAGTTCAAAATATACTTATAATGTGTAAAGATTATTGATATAATATGCATAAAAGAAAATTATGTATGTATACAGGTTAAAAAAAATAAACATTGTCCCAGAAAAATTATGAATATGTTTTAACCCCAAAAAGTTCTTGCGGCCGTACCAGCCCAAACCAATAAGTATACAGGTAAGCTCATAAAATGCTTACTGTAACTGTGTTTCTAGGATTAGCAAAATAAACACACTGCAGGTACCCCTAATTAAAGGATTGATTTTAAAATTGCCTTAAAAATTGCTATATAAATGCACCTGATGAACGTACCGAAAGTTTTCGAAATAATTCGAATAACAGCGAAAATATCAGGTCACATTCTTACACATTTACAAAATAGTTCAACAATTCTAACATTTTTTAAATGTTTACAAATAAAAAACCATCAACAATTGTTTATATTATTTGCCATGTTTTTATTAATTTGTGTTTTATTTTATTTACATTTTTTTTAAGTTAATTATTTGTAAGAAATTTTGAGCTGCTCAAATTTGGCACAGTCAGAATATCAGCGCACATGTTCAGACGTTTCATTTATCGGAATGAATGAATGAAAGCCTTGAGTTCCTGTTATAGTTTGAGCTTCTTTATATCTTGAAAATAGCTTTTCTTTAACGTTGTTGTATTCGTCAGCATCTGCGTAAGCAACTTGTACGGTGGTCTTATATGTTTCTGATGCCCAGTGATAGAGTTGCCTCGTTGTCAGGATTTCATTTTTATTTGCAATACTATAATTTCGAGCACCTCTCTTCAATGTTCCTCCGATTCCATCACATGCAGATTTTCCGTGACTGGTAGCATAAAAGTGCCATTCAGCGTCAATACCAAAATCAGATTTGTGATGGCATAAATTAATGAAGTTATATTTATTTTTATATTGTGCTCCTGCACCATCTCATACGTAAATGATTTTATTAATATTGTTGGTTATATTGGCCTTCACGAACTGTATCATTTTTGAAATATATAGATGAACTGCTATACTATCATTGGTATTACAATCTGATATTATGGCGAAGCTTTTATGAGTTAATTTATCGTTATCTGAAAATAAACAAACAAAGAAAAAAAACAAATAAATAACACATATTAAATATTTTGATGAGTGTGAATGGATTTGTTTACTAATACCAAAATATTAAAATAATTACCTTTGTAATAAATAACGAACGGATGTATTGTAGCTTGATCATTATTCCAATGGTATCCTTGCACGGCATCTTGTACAAGAAATGCATAATTTTCAGCAAAGTCCATTTGAATTAACATTTCTCCTGATAACAGCGCCGCTCTTTTATTGCTGATAAATTCAGATTGTCGCTTTGCTATGAAATGATGCGGAATCAGAACTTTGATGTGTTTAGTAAAATCGCTGACAAATGATTCTGGGTTGGTGGTTAACGTTTCCAGAACACATCTAATCGTTGTATTCCACTTTTTGTATATTATTTGTTCAGTTTGGTTATTTTCAAAATGTTTTAGCATATGCGTTTTTAGATTATTTAAATTTTTGAAGCAGTGACCACACATTGAAACGCAACACTCGCTTTTTTGTATGTCACCATTACAAACAACGAATTTGAGAACAGCTTTGTAGTCGGTAAATGTGCATTGTCCTTCAATACAAATTGATTTTAAGCCACTTTTTTCAAACATCAATTTTGCATACACAGATATTTTGCTGGTTTCCAACTCCAAGTTTGATACAATTTTTTGGCCTTAACATTGTAAATTTTGTAAAACCCACTTTGGCCAAGGGATGTTTTTTTTTAAATTCGTAGTAAGATTCGCGTAGTGAAGATAACATCAGTCTTTTTTGAACTTTTTCACGTAAGTTTCCTTGTTTAACAGTAATTGAATCTTGCGATCCTGGCATCATTCGGCTAATTTCATCATCTTCATAAAATAACTTCACTGTGCTTAGAGTTTCGGTTGGTAAACTACGTCCGCTCATTTTTAAAAGATTGATATCCGCAAACTTCGTTTTATTCCTTTGGATATCTTTACTTTTTTTTATACAATAGTGAGATATATCATCCCCAAAACGATCTTTAATTTCTTCGTGAGTCATATTGATTGGTAAGAGAGATAAAAGTTTTTGCTTTTCCAAAAGATTTGAGCTGTTCTCTATTTGATATTTGATGTTTTGCAAAATTTGATCGTAAATGGCTTTGACGTTTTCAAGTTGCGCTGACAAATCACATAATGGATCAGCTCCAAGTGAATCTGCTATATTTTCCAAAATTTGCAGTGATTTTCTATTTCTGTATGCATCTCGTTTGTTATATTTCCTTTTAAGAGGCGACATTTGGTTTGGTAGATGAGGAATAATATGATCATTTATATTTTCAATGAGTTCGTTGCTTTCGATGTTTGCATTACGGCTGGTACAAGTTGGAAGTTCATCCAATTCTTCGCTAATTTCATCGCTGGGCGTTGTTGGTAAATAATTTGAGACTTCATTCCGCTCCACGTTGGATTCATTACGACTGCGCGCTTTTCTTAGTGTATTCCGGCAAGTTTCGCAAATACGGCTACAATGAATGTTGGCGACAGCTGGAAAATATTCAATTATATTTGCAGCCTCGTTTTCACTTATTTTACGAAGCGAAGCGCAACACTTTTTAGATATTTTTATGCATCTGTACTTATTGTTTGAATTCATATTCACTCAAAATTTTAAAATATACACGTAAAAATTGTAATGGGATATCTTGGCTTCTCGAAACGGCTTATAATTATGAATTTGGGTATGTTCATCAGGTGCATTTATATAGCAATTTTAAATTTTTTTATTTTAAACTTTAAATTTTAAAATCAATTCTTTAATTAGGGGTACCTGCAGTGTGTTTATTTTGCTAATCCTAGAAACACAGTTACAGTAAGCATTTTATGCGCTTACCTGTATACTTATTGGTTTGGGCTGGTACGGCCGCAAGAACTTTTTGGGGTTAAAACATATTCATAATTTTTCTGGGACAATGTTTATTTTTTTTTACCTGTATACATACATAATTTTCTTTTATGCATATTATATCAATAATCTTTGCACATTATAAGTATATTTTGAATATAACTGAAATTTGAACACTTCTCAGTAATATAACAGATGTTTGGCTATTTTTCGTGGCTTCAATATAAAAATATATGGGCAATTACTAGAAGTGCCACTACTTAAAAAATTATATAAAAAAAACTAAAAAAGAACCCATTTTTATTTTTTGATACGTTATAGGTGAAGGATAAACCTTTCTAAAAAAGTAATACACTGTAAAAAAACCATTGATCTTTTTGGTTTTTTCGTTAGGTAAAATTTTCTTTTTGTTATAAAATTTTTTACAGTGTAATTTTTTTTTATTTTTTAAACGTGTCATAAAGCCTGTTAAAATATCTTTTTAATGATACCAAGATCATGGAAATCGGTTCAGCCGATTCTGAGTTATTGCAGTTTAAATGGAGCTCTTTTCGACCATTTTCGCGTTTTTTCGAAAACTTTCCCACTGTGCCACGCCCAAAAAATCGCAAAACCGTCATTTCTAAAAATGAAGGTTTGTTAGTATTAATCAAATTTAGCTATGAACAAAATTTCATCGATATCTGAGGTGGTCGGGTTCAATGCATCTCGATTTTTACATGAAATTCATCATATATAGATCACAAACATTTAAAAAAAATCAGCGCAGGCGTTCTGCGATTTTAGATATATATATCAAAACAGTGGGCGCAAAAGTGGGCGTGGTCAATTTTTCTTTCAGTAAACACTTAAATTGGATTGCTACGAACATGTGAAAAAAAATTATCCAAATCGGTCCAGCCGTTTTCCGATTTTAGATAAATCAAAAAAAGTGGGCGCAAAAGTGGGCGTGTTCAATTTTTCTTTCCTTAAAAACCTAACTTGGACTAAAACGAACATTTTTAAAAAAAAATTATCCAAATCGGTCCAGCCGTTCTGAAGTGATGCGATTTCAACCAAAAGTACACTTCTTTTTATATATATAGATTTAAAAGAGATCTTTAACGCTATTGCACATTTATGAATAATGTTATTAAATTTTTTTCGAGTTTTTTTTCATGAAAGCTTCGTAATTCTTATAAGGTTCATAATTTTTTATGAATACAGAGGTTATATTTTTATGTTAAAATGGTCCTATGGTCCTATGGTCCTATGGTCCTAACGGACAAAAAATTTCGCTATAGGTATATTCGTTGAAAGAATTTTTTATCGTTTTTTAATTATTTTTTAACGATAATTTAGCCCTTCTTTAAGATAAATGCTAAGGGTGTAAATAAAAATATAAATAAAAATAGTACAAACTTTGTGTTTCAAAGCAATATTGCAAAGAGGAATGTTTCAAAATCCATTTGAAATATTTTACTTGGATCGGAAAGGTCCTGTAAAAATTGGCACGAAATATTATGAACCAAAAAAACAAAGATAATTGAGAAACAATAAAATGCAGAATACTCCCACAACATTCAAATATGTCGAAAGCAATATAATGGGGGAGGGGGGTGTTTTTCATGACATCAGGCAATAGAGTGGATATTATGAAGTGACCAGCCCAATCTCCAGGTATAAATGTTATTAAAAATTGAAAAAAATACAGAGCATATAAGACTTCTAAAGCTAAAATAGAAAAAAAATCTTAAAACAGATAGCAGTCGTAAGTATGGCTGCTATACATAAAAGAATTTATTCACCAGGTATTGCTTGACTCAATGGCCAAATGATCTTGAGTAGCTTTTGAAGCGAAAATTGTTATGGCTCGGTGGTAAGTTTAAGAGCGTTACGGTAGTGGACTGAAATCGACTGTAATTCGGCTGTGAAATGGATGTATTGCAAAAATAGTAACAAAAAATTAGAGTCACACACCATCCAAGCAAAATGTGTATATATAAAGCAGTGGCCCAGTGGGCAATTATACTAGGCCTTAACAAAATAAGGCATGCTAAGACTACTAATATTGACATCTTTATACCTCCTAATATCGCTGTACCAATGAGCACTTCTAGAAGCCCTTCCTATGGATGGGGCTCAAAAATTTTTTATTTCTGTGCAACGCAAAACATAAAAGCAGTAAAACATAACATAAAGTGTTAGCCCAAGGAGAGCACAGCGCTCTCCTATAAAAAACATAAATAAAAACAAAGCGAGAAAATTTTACTTTTTCTCACATGCGAGCATTGAACTCGGGCCGCTGGCATTATAGCCAAACGTTTTACCACTCTGCTATTACCCCATTTAATAACTTTTGAACAAAATGTATATAAAAATATGAGGTCCACAACTCTGAAATTATTTTTCCGCTGGGCATCTACAGCAATTTGATTAATTGGTATGTAGAGTATATTCCTGTATGGAGAATTTAGCTCTATAGATAAGGAGTTGTTTTTGAAATCTTGAGGTCGCAGGTTCGACGATCAGCGGTGACAATGAAGTTTTTTCAGTCATATATATACACTATATATATTTCTCTCATTCTCTCTACTATCAAACATATCTTTCTTCTCTATCGTGTGACGAAATGAAGTAAAGTGACCTAAGAAAGTTTCACTTCAAAATAGAAATCGCAAAACAAAAAACAGTTTACTGCATATTTTTTGCACGACAGTTAACTTGAGAGTGCTTTTATAAGCCCTCATAAAGAAGGTCTTTTAACATGCATTCTCAAAAAAGAGCTTCTGGCAGGCCACTTTAGAGTCGCGAGAGAGGAAGGCCTAGAAAATTTGCTCGTTTCATATAAAAAAGTTAATGGGCTTGGACATGAGTGCGGAAGGTCTTCAAAATCCATACGAAGGCCTGCAAGTAGCACTTCGAAGCCCTGCTTTTGCCCACTGGGGGTGTTCACACGCATACTATTACAATTTTTCACTTTTGTAATTGTGTTAGTAGCTCTCTCACTCTCTGCACTGACAACAATTGTTGTACAGATATTAAGCAAGAATTGTGTTATAATTATCATTGTCATCATCATTATCTTTATCAGTATCATTTAGGGTATTCACAAGGTGTGCTATCATGTCATATTATCATAATATAATAAAATGTTACACTAGTTTAAAAATGTTCTTGTTGCCTTCCATATCAAAATAGAACTAAAATATTACAACCCTAAAAGCTATGTTTATTGAGTGTCGTATTCAATAACATTCAAAATATGCTTTTTTCACAAACTGGCTATTATTTTGTCTCTTTCGCTTTCATTTGGCATTGTGATAATAAATATTTATTTTAATTTGTTTTGCATCAGCTGATTGAGAGTTGAAATAGCACAATAAGTTATGAGAGGTTGTTCACACTAGTTGTAAATTTTTATGTTTTCAACTTAAGACATTTGACTTTATGAGACCTTGTGAATACCTTAACTATCTTTATCCCTATCATTGGCACTATTTTTATCATTATGAATGTATTTTTTTTAACGTAGAATACGTTATACGGGGGTGTTAATCTGAAGCACAAAATTTTGAGAAAATGTTTGTCACTTTCATTATAAGTTTTTAATACTTTATGTATGCATTGAAGAAAATTCAAGTATGGTCGTAACATATTTAATATGTCTTCTTTTGATTTGTATTTAAATAATCATATTGCTACATATAATTTTTTTGATTCTATAAGTAAATCAAAATTTAACTCCTTCAAATTTTGTATTAATTTTCATATGCTTTGTATTTTATGTATTATAACATCATGTGTAAGAGCAGTACGGTATCTGTGTTTTCATCACAGAACCAGTGTGAGAAAGAGAAGAAGTATAATGACCAAGTAGCGAACGACAACCATGATTTTTGTTTGTCTTTTCTTTTAATATCAAAGACATGCTCCATATGCGCCCTTTGCAGCATTTTTTTATGCGGCGGCCATTGTAAATCCATAGGAATTCTTGATTTTTGTAGAGATTTTCTATAGTTCAGACACAAACCTTACAATCAAAAAGCCTAGTATGCTGTAGAAACGAAAATTTCTTGGCATATAATTCTACACCCGAAATATTAGTGTAGAGTCAAAAATGTTTGTGTGGAGAAAAAAGCAACTACAGTACGACCTAGCTCAATGCAACTAATAGAAATTCGGTCAGTTGACGTAGTTAATGTTGAAGAAACGCAATTAAACTTCTAAACATAAAGCTTTATGGCTCTGAATCCTAGATATTGTGGTTTTATGTATTAAGATATGCACTTTGTTTCCTTAAATATTGTTTTAAGAGATTTTTCGTACATCAAAAATGTATTTTACAAGAAAAGAAGAACTCAAAGTAAATAATATAAAAGTTTTTGGAAGTGTACGCAAATGGAAGTTGCGATAATTGTGCATTATTTTTTAAGTTGCGTTTACTGAGTCAACAATGTAAATTTTTGAGTATTGCGATTTTCGAGTGTTGCGTAAAGCGAGGTCGAACTGTTTTCTTATTGAAATGTCAAAATTCTGGTACCAATTAAATGCCCGGACATATAATCGACAGCGAAATTTTGACATTTCAACTCTCCACATATTTGTTGTACTTGCTAGCATTGAACAAATGTTTCACCTCTACAGCGTACTAAGTAGCGAAAAAAAAATTCCGCTGCCTTTTCGCTGTCAAAAACTCAATGCATTCCATATGGAAAGTTTCTTTCCGCTTCTACAGCATACTGGGCTTAAGCAGAAAATGAAAAATGTTTATGAATAACAATGTTAGCAAGGTTGCATAGAAGCTGCGTAAAGCCTTAAACAGTGCGTAACTAAACAAGTGTTTAAAGGTTGTTTAAGGAAATCTATTGAATAAGGCTGTTAATGACTTACGTATTCTACGTCTGACCTATGCGCCCGTGTTATCTAACACAGGCTTGAGCTTTTTTTTTTTTGAGACGATTATTTCTGTGTTTTAGAATATAAAATCTGGTGTAATATTGCTAAGATAAAATTCTTTGAACATTTTTTTTCGATTCAATCTGAAAATGTAAGAAATGCTAATGTAAGAAAATGTTTCAAGTATCCCTTGATTATTAAATTTTTTTCTTTCTTTGCCATTTTGTTTCTAACTCTAAAAAATGATTTATTTAAATAAATTTTAATTCATTATTCATCTCAATCTCATAAATAGCTTCAAGCATTCACGCTTCGTAGTTTGTGAAAAATTTTACTTAATTCAAGATAATCTTTAATTCTGCCATAATTCCACTTTTTACTCATTTATATCATACTTCTTAAGCATTTATCATGCTCATGCTCAGCTATAACGCTTTGTTTTTCTGCATCGCAATCATATCATTCTTCAGTCCAAATCCTTTCGCACTTTTTTAATCCTTAAATATTTGAAATAATTGTAAAGCACAACCGTAAAAGCTGTCAGTATTGGTTTACAATAGAAATTTCTCTCTGCACTTTTAGCTCACATTTTCACCTTTTCGTAAGAAAACTTTTGCAAAGTGCTGTAAATTCAATAAACAAACTTTTTTCAAGATTTTTACACTTGTTTACACGACATGCAACTACAACATAAACAAACGTAATCCAGCAAAACGAAATACATCGTTTATCTCTGCTTTTGTTTTGTATTTCCGTTTTTATTTTTTTTTTTATTTTTTTATTTTTTTTTTTTGTTCTGGTTTGGTTTTTGTTGTATGCCATCATTCAAAATGCAATTCTAAAGTTCTTCCCGCTCAGTTCTAAAAGAATTCAACTCTAAATGTGTAAAAGATGCAGCGTGTAAAGTGGAATAAAGCAAAAATTACAACAACAACAAAATGCTTAGCTTCCTTAGAAAAGACATTTAAAAAGCAAGACTTAAACAGGGAATTTTGTGCGCAATGCATTCAAATGAAAAATGAGCTAAGATGAGTTGCAGCGTTGCCACTTCATACGTTGTTGTTGTTGTTGTGGTTTATTAAGACAGCATGAGCAGACGCCGTAGAAGAACACGAAGTGGAGTGGTTCATAAAAGCTGCATAAATGAATGACAACACTTTCAACAAAAGCCACAACTACCGCTAGACACCGCTACCACTAAAACCCGGTCGTTGTGTACTTCCTGGTTACCCTTTAGGTTTGTCTTTGGTTCGGTGTTGCCTGAATGTCAGGGCTTTTTTTTTTCTTTTAAAAAGCACATGTAGAGTTTTTTCTATTCAGTACTTGCCTTTGTTTTCACTGAAAAGATGATTAGTGAAAATGATTCTTTTTGTGACACGGAAGCAAGAATATTTTAACACCAAACAACTTAATACTTCTTATGGCGTTGCGACATTCTTTGAAAGGCACAGTAGAAGAGCAAAAATTAGAACGCAATTTTAAAGACTTACTTGAAAACTGGTTTGGGATATACATTGGACTGACTTTAGACGCGAATTTTTTATATATAAAAAATTCAATAGATTAATAGATTACTCGTTAAATAGCACTCTTCTCCAAAAGTTCTCATCCATATCCTTGTACTTGTTTGAGAAATCCAGGCAAATGTCTATTTTAACGTGACGAAAGTTATGTTTTACCGCGTAGGTTTCCAAAAAAGTTAAAAAATGCTTTTTTTCAAAATTCGTCGGCGTTGCATTGAATTGTTACTCGCTGAGGATAAGAGCTATGACTAAAAAATTGGTACGACCGTAAAGGTTAATTTTTTTACTTCAATATAAAAAAAAACAAAAATTCAAAACGTCATCGGGACGCGGTGGGAGCTGCTTGAACAACGTAACTGAGAATTTGTTACATGGAATTATTACTCGCTGAGTAATAGTGCTAGGAATAAATATATAATACATCAATAAAGGCCTGTTCTAAGCCCTCACAAAATAATTAAACAAAAAATTTCTGACGTCATGAGGACACAGAGAGAGCCGCTCAAAGATCGACAATGCAACATTCATGCAGCGGTGTTGCATTGAATTTTTACTCGGTGAGTATATAAGCTACGACAAATGTTTAAAAAGGAAAATGAAGAATTTATACTTGGCTTTACGACATAAATTAAAAAAAAAATTCTGACGTCACCAGGTTGTGAATATAGCAGCTTATGTAACAGAAATTTAATATCGTTGCACGGAGTTATTACCCACTCAGGAGAAGTGCTCCGATAAATTTGGTTTCACGGCAGCATAGATGTGTTATTACGCCTCATAACTATAATACAAAAAAAATTCTTATCGTCATAATTTCATAGTAGCAACCACATAATGCAGTAAAAAGGCTACAACCATGAAAAAACGTTGCATGAAATTTAAACTCTGTAACTACTGGCAATCCGGTAAATTTAAAGGAACGAAAATGAAGGTGAGGTCTTCGAGCACATGGTTAACATAAAAAAAAAAATGACGACTTCATGAGGCCCCTCAGTGAACCGCCTAATGTGACGCATATGCATCACTTTTGCTGGATTAATTGCATGCAGCTACGGCAAAGTTAACACTCCAAGGAAAAGCACAACCATTTGAGAAGGAAATTAAAAAAAAGGAAAAGCAAAAGCAAAAGCAACACCAACACCAGTACCAAAAACAATACCAACATCAACACCAACACCAGTACCAAAAACAATACCAACATCAACACCAACATCAACATCAACATCAACATCAACATCAACATCAACATCAACATCAACATCAACATCAACATCAACATCATCAACATCAACATCAACATCAACATCAACATCAACATCAACATCAACATCAACATCAACATCAACATCAACATCAACATCAACATCAACATCAACATCAACATCAACATCAACATCAACATCAACATCAACATCAACATAAACATCAACATCAACATCAACATCAACATCAACATCAACATCAACATCAACATCAACATCAACGTCAACATCAACATCAACATCAACATCAACATCAACATCAACATCAACATCAACATCAACATCAACATCAACATCAACATCAACATCAACATCAACATCAACATCAACATCAACATCAACATCAACATCAACTTCAACACCAACATCAACATCAATATCAATATCAATATCAACATCAACATCAACATCAACATCAACATCAACATCAACATCAACATCAACATCAACATCAACATCTACATCAACATCAACATCAACATCAACATCAACATCAACATCAATATCAACATCAACATCAACATCAAAATCAAAATCAATATCAACATCAATATTAACGTCAATATTAACGTCAATATCAATATTAACGTCAATATTAACGTCAATATCAACATCAACATCAACATCAATATCAACGACAACAATAACAGCAACAACAATAAGAAACCCCGTCACGTCAAAACCTACGGGTGTGTCCACGACACAGCCAACTCTTTTTTTTCAGATATTAAAAGTTTTTCACGTGAAACTCTACTTCGATAGCCTCTCTCCCGTAAAGATCTCTGTACAGTTTTTGAATGAACGTGTTTGCCTGATATTAGAGCAGTGGTGATCAACGCACGGTTCAAACAACAACAAAGAGAGCTTTCCGAGTGCACAGCTTTACACTGAAACAAGAAGTTTATAAAACCTCTCTTTTGTTGTGTTGTATTTTCAATTAAACGTTTTCTCTTTTATTTTTTTTTTATTGTTTGCTTTTCGCTATTTTAACATAGAAAAGACAAAAAGAAAGGTAAAACTGATGAATAGAATGTATTAATGTTTTTTTTCATATCTATAAATATATTTTTGTTCGAATTTTTCAATTAAATTTTAAATGTTTTATTTTGTTTCATTCTATTTTGTTTGGCATTGCTGTGCAAAAGCCAGGCTCACTACATATGAGGTTTTAAGCAAACATTTTTTTGTGATGTTCATTGTTCATCATCATCATCGTCATTGTTATCAGCAACAACCTAATCGCATGAACGCTCAAAGCATACTAGCTTGAAATTTGAAGTACAGCAGAAAATACAAACTTTTACGCAGTGTACAAACACAGCGAGCCAATTCCTACTTCGTGTGCAAAAGCAAATGGTACTTCCATTTTCAACTTTTGTACTTCAGTTAGTAGCTCTCTCACTCTTTGCACTGACAAAAATTGTTGTGCAGGTTTTAAGCAAGAATTGTGTTATAATTGTCATTGTCATCATCACCATCTTTATCAGTATCATTATCAATATACTAACTATCATTATCATTGTCACTATTATTATCATTATTATTATTATTATTATAATTCTGCAAATAACGTATTTTTCATATGCCTCAAACATTTCGTGCAGTGCAAAAAACAGAAACAAGAGGCGCCAACCTTCTCGCTTGAAGTTTCAGCGTCAACGATTGAGAGAACTTCGTGCATTCGATCGTGTACGTATTTCGATTCTCGAATAAAGCTTTCGAGTCTCGCTACGCGTGGTACTGCGTGAACATCACTGTATTAGAGCAATACTACCAGCTAACTTTGTGCATTTATTTTGGGATTTTTGTCAATTTTCTTAAAGGTAAAACTCATATCCCGACGAGAAAACTTCTTTAGCCATCCAGTTCTCGGTCAATTTTCCAATGTTTTGTAAGTTTTATATTTTCTTATAGTGCATTGCACACTTCCAAACGAAAAATTCAAAATCTTGCTTATATCTCGGTAGGATTTGCCTTTTCCATATAATCTTTTATTATCAAGTCTTTTAAACTACACAAGAATTGTTTTCCTTTGCCCATTATTTTGTTTTTTTTAACCTAACGACAACGATCAAATCACGGCTTATACTAAATAATAATACGTTAGTGAAAAATTTAACAAAAATATCTGTACTTTTTACCGAGGAAACTGCAAATGCACGTGCAATAGAAATGCTTTCTTAGTTGTATTTAAACTTTTGTCCAGCGTATTTTTTCGTTTCTGGCAAATTTACAGTTATCTATGCTATAAAGTGCGGATTTTTTTTTTATTGTTGTAACTTACTGATGTACTGAAAAAAAAAAATACATACTCAAATTGTTGTAGCAATGCTTTGTTTTATGTTAAAGTAGGTTTTGTTGGGTGTATTTAAACTTTAGTCCCCGACTGTATATGACTCGGGATAGTTGTTATGTTGAAATATCTATAGTAAAATTTAATGATAATAATTCTTGAGAAATATTTTGACACTCTAACGCCCATTTTGTGAGTCTATTTGACGCTCTTCAAAAAATGTTAGAAAATACGTTTAAAAGTAATCGTAGAGAAATTGTTGAGTAGGAAATTGTTCCTTGTACAATTTCACTTTATAGCACTTCAGCCAAGGCTTGTCTACAATTAAGTACTATGAAGAAAACTATTTAGTTTAAGCATTTGAAAATGGTAATTTCAAGAATATTTTATGGGACTTCTTAAATGTGTATAAATTTAAAAATTTTACGTATTCTTGTATTTACTTGTCACCAAAAGAGTTTTAAAGTATTAGATACATTTTTGTTATGAATAAAATATCTTTCAAAAACCAAAAACAGAAACATTTAAATACACACTGCCACTGAAATTCCATTAAATCTATATTCCAAGTTATACAATCCGGCTACATTTCCATTCCTTCGTACTTGGTCATAATTTCATACAAATGAACAAACTCTTATGATATATTTTCCCAATGATCAAGTCATTCAAGACTTTTCTATTGCAGCCATTTGTTTGAGAGGAATGATACAATGTCCTAAACTGTCTTAAAAGCTCAACTGCATTACAATGTAACATTTCCTCAGGCGCTCAGACTGTTAAATTTGAATGCATTAATATTATGGAAAATACAAAAATGTCTTGGAAGACCTGCCTTTAACAGACAAAAGGAAAAATAATAAACAAAAAACTAAAAAAAAACAAAAACAACAGTAATAGCAGCACCGTAGCTTATATATTGACAGCGCCCCCTAGGCAGGAAATGCGCTAGAAAATGTATTAAATAAACATGCACAAGAATCAAAAGCATTTGACACTCAATTTAAGGCCAAAACAAACGAGGCGTTTTAGCCAGGCTCTGTGTGCTGGTAAAAGGCAAAATAAATTAAAAAACAAAGAGGAAAGAGAAAAAGAGCACGCCATCTGTGTTTATTTGTTGACTGGCGCTATTATGCCAAAAATGCTTAAATGCCGCTCAAAGTGCGTCACTTGGCCGAATTAACATAAGTGGGCTGGAGCAAAAAAAAAAATATATCATAAGTTATGCAAAACCAAAAAATAAGCAAAAAATAGTTTAGTTAAAAATTCTTTAAATGCATTTTGTATGCATTCATTTTCTTTTTGCATAGCTGCTCGTTGGCTGCTTAAGCCATTTATGGCCAAAGTTGCAGCGCCAGCCAATGAATACATTAAGAGTGCAACCAGCCTACTTTGGTAATACAGGAAAACATAATAGGAAATACAAAACGAAAAAAAAATCGATATAAAAACAAAAACAAGAGTAAAGAATTAAGTGAAAATTTTATGCGAAAAAGAACACGTTAAGATTATTAAGAAAAAAAAAAAAAAAAACAAAAAAAATATTTGGGTCAATTACAGGTAGCATAAAAGATTTTGCACTGGTAGACCTGGTTTGCGGCCATGTTTTCAGCAAATGCCAATGAAAACCTTGAACTTCATTTTGAATTCTTAAAGCCTGTAATGTAGAAAAATAAAGCAAGATTTTTAAAAAATTATCATTAAATAAATTAATGAATTTCCACACAAAAATTCCATAAAAGGAAAAACCAAAAATCTAACTTCACAATATTTAAATCTTCCTTAGAAACTTACTAATTTTGGAAACACACATTTTAAGGCTGTCTCAACATTATTTGCTTCCTCTTGAGTCAGCTCATTGAGAAACTTTTGTCTATTCTACAAAATGTCTGCTATTTATACTTGCTTCCTTATTCGTATATTTATTGCATACATTGCGGCGCACCAAATTATTTTTGTCTAGAATTATTGCATTCATTTCAAATGAATAGCAAGCTGGCAACAGTGTTGAGCAAGTAAAACACTCACACTAGTTCACATGAGCAACAAAGAAAAAAAATTAAAATATCGACAGCATAAACCAAAAGTATAACCACCAAATCCAAATCACAGCAGAGCTGAAGCTGAGAAGCAAAAGCTTCACAAATAAAAAGGAATTCTCATTCTTTAATGAAACCAAATTTATGCAACACATAAATTTACCACACTTTAATCCCTCCAATAGCCTTCTCCTATCTGTATCCTTACAGCACGTTGCACAGTGCTTTGAGTTCATACAAATTTTGGAAATAAATAGAAGGAATGCTCCTATTATAGTTAAATTTTTTATGCTTAGTTAGTTTAAGCTACCTGAGAAAAATTTCAAAAATTGTTTAAATCTGTCCCTCCTTAGAGGTACCTAGGTCACTCCTACTGGACCTAAAATATTTTTTTTCATGATTTTGTATGGGTAGTACATACAAAAGATGATCGATCTTAACGAAAGTTGATCAGAAGGCTGGACAAAATAATAGATGTTTACTGCAAAATGGTTGAAATCACTCAGTCCCAAGGGGTACCTTCGTTTGACCTATATTCATTTTTCACACGATTTTGTATTGGATGTAAATAAGAAAATTTACCAATCTTAACGAAACACGGTCAAAAGGCTAGACAAATAGAATACTAAATGTGTACTGAAAATGGTTAAAATATCTGAGCTCCAAGGGGAACCTCCTTTAGACCTATATTAATTTTTCATACGATTTTGTATGGGAGGTACATATAAAAATTCACCGATCTTAACGAATCACTATCAAAAGTATAGACAAATAGAATAAAAAATGTGTAATAAAAATAGTCGAAATCGGTTAAACTAGAGTTGGGCAAAAGGAGCACATTGCGCACAATATGTGACAGAGCGTGCTTATTGCGTGCATGGTAGAATTACAAGCTAGGGCCGAGTCGCTCAGTGCCCTCACGCGTTAACGAAGAGTTCATAATAAAAAAGGTTGGCTAATTGTCAAAATGGCGAAGTTCGCAGAAACCTCAAATGAAAAAAAAAATATTGTTTTCAAGTTGTAAATAGTTCGGACACGTGTGTTAAGTTTGTGTTAATTTGAGTGGAAATATTGTAAAAACATTGTAAATAAATTTATAAAATGCCGAGGAAGCGTCAATTTGCAGAAAAGCTTGTAAAAAGTTTAACCTAAAATCAACTGCGAAAAATGAACATAAAGAAAGTAGAGATGAACAGCTGATTTTTAAGCAAAAATTTGCCCCACATTTTTTGAGTATAAAACAACCGGTAATTTTTGACGTGACGAAGTTACGTTGTACAGATCAAGTTTCCAAAAAAGTTGAAAAATGAATTTTTTAAAAATTCATCTGCGTTGCATTGAATTGTTACTCGCTGAGTATAAAAGCTATGATTAAAAAAATGGTATGACCGTAAAGAATAATTCTTTGACTTCATAATAAGAACAAAACAAAAATTCAAAACATCATTGGGTCGCAGGGGAAACTGTTTAAGCAACACAACTGAAAATTTGTTACATGGAATTATTACTCGCTGAGTATTAGTGCTAGGATTACAAATACGATACGCCAATAAAGGCCTACTGTAAGCCCTCACAACAAAATTAGACAAGAAATTTCTGTCGCCATGGGGACACTGAGAGAGCCGCTCAAAGATCGATAACGCAACATTCATTCAGCGGCGTTGCATTGAATTTTTACTCAATGAGTATATAACCTACGATAAAAGTTCAAAAATAAAAATGAACGTTTTATAAATGGCTTTACGACAAAAATAAAAAAAAAAATTATGGCGTCGTCAGGTCGTGAATATAGCAGCTTATGTAACAGAAATGTAATATCGTTGCATGGAATTGTTACTCACTTAGGAGGAGTGCTACGGTAAATATTGTTTTACGACAGCATGGATGTGTTATTAGGCTTCACAACTAAATTCCAAAAACATTCTTGTTGTCATGATGATGCAATCACATAATGCAGTAAAAATGCTAAAGCTATGAAAAAACGCTGCATGGATTTTTAACTCTGTGACTATTGGTGCAACGGTAAATTTTATTAAACGAAGGTGAGGTCTTTGGGCATATGACAAAAATAAAAAAAAAATTGACGGCGTGTCAAAGACCCTCAGGGAACCGCCTACTGTGACGCATATGCATCACTTTTGCTGGGTTAATTGAATTTAAAGCACAACCAATAGGGAAGCAAAAAAAAAGCTAAAAGAAAAGCACCAACTCCAACTCCAAATCCAACAACAACTCTAACTCCTACACCAACACCAACACCAACACCAACACCAACACCAACACCAACACCAACACCAACACCAACACCAACACCAACACCAACACCAACACCAACACCAACACCAACACCAACACCAACACCAACACCAACACCAACACCAACACCAACACCAACACCAACACCAACACCAACACCAACACCAACACCAACACCAACACCAACACCAACACCAACACCAACACCAACACCAACACCAACACCAACACCAACACCAACACCAACACCAACACCAACACCAACACCAACACCAACACCAACACCAACATCAACATCAACATCAACATCAACATCAACATCAACATCAACATCAACATAAACATAAACATCAACATCAACATCAACACCAACACCAACATCAACATCAACATCAACACCAACCTCAACACCAACACCAACACCAATACCAATACCAACACCAACATCAACATCAACATCAACATCAACATCAACATCAACATCAACATCAACATCAACATCAACATCAACACCAACTCCAACATCAACATCAACATCAACATCAACATCAACATCTACATCAACATCAACATCAACACCAACTCCAACACCAACACCAACACCAACACCAACATAAACATCATCATCAACATCAACATCAACATCAACATCAACATCAACATCAACATCAACATCAACATCAACATCAACATCAACATCAACATCAACATCAACATCAACATCAACATCAACATCAACATCAACATCAACATCAACATCAACATCAACATCAACATCAACATCAACATCAACATCAACATCAACATCAACATCATCATCAACATCAACATCAACATCAACATCAACATCAACATCAACACCAACACCAACACCAGCACCAACCCCAACCACAACACTAACACCAACACCAACACCAATACCAACACCAACACCAACATCAACATCAACATCAACATCAACATCAACATCAACATCGACATCAACATCAACATCAACTTGAACATCAACATCAAAATCAACATCAACATCAACATCAACATCAACAGCAACATCAACATGAACATCAACAGCAACATCAACATCAACATCAACACCAACATCAACATTAACAACAATAACAAGAAATTTCGTCACGTCAAAACCTATGGGTGTATCCATGGCACAGCCAACTCTTTTTTTATTTTGAAAATTCACCAAAATTCTAGGTCTTACTTTTTTCAAAAATTCTAAAAACCTAAAATGGAATAAAGTCTTCTCTTTCAAACGTGTTGATCTATTTCAATTTTCAAAAAAAAAAGAAGAATTTTTAGAAGAATTTTTTCTCCAAGCATGAAAAACACATCGGACACCACCTTTACTAAAAATTTTTTAAAAATTAGACAACTTTTACATGATGGCCGTGCCTACGTTCGTAACTTTTTAACAAAAATTATTTTGATTTACCTCAATAGAAGTCTTGTCTGTCGAATTAAAAAATTATACCAAGTTGTTACAATTTCGGGAGCGTTATTTTTTTTTTTTATTTACTTCAACTGCGCAAAGCACTGTCCGTTGTTTCATAAAAGATTTTTTTGTATTTACCACGAACTAGTGCACACAAAAGTATGCAACATTTATTTACATTTAGCTACGTTCAATGCATTGAATTTTCATTGAGTTTAAAATTTTCTTTTTGTATTGAATTTTCGTTGAGAAAATCAGATAAATTGAGTGTAGTTGCAACAGTTAACTGTTAATTATTTAATAATTTATTATTAAATATAGTTATCAATATATTTGTAACGAACAACAAGACTACAATAAAAACCAACCAAATTTTATTGATTTTTAGTTGTTTCATTTGATATTAATAGAAGAGAGCGCTCTTTGCCTAATAAGACTTATTAATATATTTTCTACTTTAAATTTTTAAAAATAAACTGATTTGAAAAATTAAAAAAATATACAGCGAGAGTGTCCTCAATGTTGGAATTGCTTGCAGATGATTAAGTAGACGTTACTCTTAACCCTAACAGAACTCGAAAGGAAAAAGTCTAACGGTGTTAGATTACAGGATGTTAGTGACCAATTGCTGTCTCCAAAGCGTAAAATTATGCGACTAAGCAACTTTGTGCGCATTGACTATTGTAATGAAACACTAGTCCTACAAGCTGTGTCATTAAGTTTGTGTTTGGCAGCCATTGAAACAAACAACCTCGTGAATTTCGAAAAATACACAAAATATCGATAATCGAAAGTACGCGATTTGGCTACGATATCAAAACCTACCCCCCCCCCCCCCCCGAGAAAATCCTGGCGTTGGGCCTGCCCAGCGACCTTATAAATTCACTTTTATAATTCAAATGTTTTGTGTTTGTTCGTGATCATTTTCACCATCATAGTCAATAAGAAATAACATTTGAATAAATAATTTTTAATCTTAATCGGTATCCTTAAATCCACTACAAAAGAAAATTATTGAAATAAGTTAATATTAGAAAAGAATATTTATATTTCTTTTTCCAAGCTTACTTCAATGATTTTACGTCAGGCTTACTTTAATGATTTTTATGCAATTTCAAGCACCCTATATTTCCTATAACTCATTATAATGATATTAAATAGCAAACTTTTCTGACATACTCATATATTGTGAGTCACAAAGCTCTTTTATCAAGTTATATTAAATAACAGACATATTTGTTGAAATATTAAATTTTCTTGCGTCAATACATTGAAGTAACAGATAAACATTCAGAATATTCCTCGGAAATTTTTCCAGCAAAAAGCTTTGCAAACAAAATATTCGTTAATAAAATTGAGCTTTTGTGTAGTTGCTCTCATATAACTCAGTTAATTTAAATATGTTTTGTGAATTCTGTGCTGTATTCATATATGATTTAAATCATTAAATCATACAAAGGCCAGATCATAGACATGCATTCGCATATGTAATATAATACACACATAAATATGTAGATAAATAAATATATGTGCATGTGTGTGTTATCTGTGCCTGTTTGCATTTTAGTGTTTTTCTGTTCTCCACACATATCGTATTTATATAAAAAAATATATGATGGTATGTATTTACATTGATTTTGCTTATTTGCTGTTGCATACTTTCCGGCTGCCAAAGTAATATTAATGTTTATTTTATTTATAAATTCAATAATATTGTTAGTGACACTGCGCTATATGCATGTGTACACAAAATAACGGCACTTGGTAGCAAAATTAATATTTGCGAATTCACGAAATGTGTCTATGTTGCCAGATTGAGGGGTGACACGATAGAGCTGAGGTATTTTTTGTTTGTTTTTTTTTCAAGGTATTGAGTTCTAAGTCTATAAAAATAGACGAATTTAATGATAACAAGAAAAATTATGTCAAATATAAGATCATAAAAAGCACCTGAAGGTCACAGTTGTTCTTCGAATTCAATGTGTATTTGTGCAAATCGAATTATTACTTATTTATTACTTCTTACGAGTAAATAACCTCAGAGGCTGGGTATAGAGGCTCAAATATTTTCAAGGTTAAGCACTTCGGGAGTGTTTTTGAAGATGCTAGGTGAAAAATATTGTGACTGAGGCCGACCGCGTTTACGTACATGGGCCGTTCGATGTATAAATTACAAACCGCAGTTGTCCTTGGTTGAAATATCACCTGACACAGAGAATTTGTTGAAATAAATTAGTTTTTCTTATCGACTGCTAGCTCTTCGTAGACAATGGGACGAATTAATAAAAACTGAGTGCACGAGTGGAGTGGAGTGCTTGAGTGTGCATTTTGAGTGTGCGATGTTAGTTAAGTGGAGTGTGAAATCCGTATTAAAAAAACTCCACTCCACTCTGAGGGAAAAAACACATAGTTTGAGTGTTTACTCATGACAGCATCTGTCAGACAGCTACGTTTGTTTTTTAAATAGTTCTTCTGTAACCAAGCACGTTACATTATTTTGAAAAAAGTTTTCATTTTAATTAAAATGGATGTGATTTGTTTTCATTGTGTTTCAATTTGTTAAAAATTGTTATATTTTTATTTATTTCACCTGAAAACCTGGATCGCCCATATATCGAAGAAATGTTAGCATTTTTTCCATGTTCGATAGAGCACCATCACACGTTTCTTCATAAAAAGGCATAAAACAATCCACCAAATAATGAACATTTTCACGTGTGAAACGGTATAATTGGTGATTATTGTTATCGTCTCCTAACCTTCTTGTTTTATACTTCTAAACTGCACATATTTCACCTTCGTTTTCTTCGTCGGAATCAAAGAAAAAATTCAACAAATTGGCCATTTTATTTTTTGAAAACTAAAACACCAAAATACGTGAATGAAACCAAACGAAATGTGAACTGTATGATGGGAAATAAATGACAAATACGGCATTTGCTTAGCTTGAGTAAGGCTGAGGCAGCTAAATAGCACACTCAACTTTTGCTGAGTGATCTCAGTTTTTATTAATACGAAATAAACAAAAACTGAGGGTGGGATGTTTATTCAGAGTGAACACTCAATGTCAAAGAAAAACATGAGTAGAGTGGAGTTGAGTAAGTTTTATTAATATGGGTTATTCATACCGATCAGAGTAAACTCGAGTTGAGATGAGTTCACTCCACTCCAATCATTTTATTAATTCGTCCCAATGGCAAAATACAGAGAGTAAATATTGCCATGTAAAGCTTCTGAACAGCTGTTGCTCGGAATCGAATTAAAACTTGTAGGTCCTGTTTTCGATCATTTATGTTCAAGCATGTAACATGCACAATACAATTTGATCATAAGAAGCCCGGTCAAAATTCTTTCAAGGGATGAAATAACTAACTTGTTTTTTTTTTTTGTATTGAGATGAAGATGCATACCTCTTTCCACTTCTTTCCGAACTCCAAACTTTTTATTTTTAGGCTAATGCACAACGCAAATAATGTCAAGACAGGCTTGAAATTAGTTGACTCTTTCATTAGAAATTTAAAATTTTAAATTGATTTGAGGGGTCTTTCTGTTCAAAAAATTTCAGAAATATTTTTATTTTTTAAAGCGAGTGTCTTTAGGGGGGCATATAGGTAACAAATTTAAAAAAAAATTATTTTTTTCCTGAAATTTTTTTCATAGAAGGAAAAAAGATATCGGTTTTTGAGGTTATTTGATTTTTTTTTATAAAAAGCTAAAAAACTGACGGTGTGCAGGATATCACCATTCTGGAACATCTGAGAAAAAAAAAACCAAATTAATCCTTGTTTAAGTGGCCTGAACTAGGATAATTTTTTTCCGCCGAAAAAAATAACAAAATGGCGGCCATTTGAAAAAAAGTCGATTTTCGAAGTTACAAAATCGGTCGCCATTTTGAAATTTTTTTTTTGTTTTGTATTCTTTAAATGTTAGTAAATATATGTGCAAAATTTGAAAAAGATATCTTTTTCCGTTCTATAAAATAAAATTCCCGAAAAATTTTTTTTTAAAATTTGTAACCTATATGCCCCTTTAGCGGGAACTAACTTTGATCTTGAACAAATCACATGAAATTTATTCAATTTATTTGTGTTCGATTAAGAGAATATATTCTACAATTAATTTTAAAATACAATTTCGAGATTGTGACCACTACGGCTGGTTCTGATAAATAGCATCCGAAAGAATAAGTTTGCGGAAAGTTTTTCAAATACTAGACTAGCGGGTGTACGTTTCCCCAAAAGAAAATATTCAAGAGAAGTCAAATCACAAGATCATGGAGGTTCATTTATAAGTCCATAAGTTAATTGTTCCTGTGGCGGTACCACACTTCCTTAACTGTATGGCACGTAGCCCCATTCTTTTCGGAACCATACATCTTCTAAAGGATGTTTTATTTAAAAAGGCGGATAACTTTAAATTGGCAACACAGATTTCTGTAACAGACGATTTGACACTTATCGATTGTTTTGGATTTAGTTTGGTTTGAAAATTCATCATGAATAGACTCACCTCGGAGAAATTTTGCAAATGGTTGAAATTTATTTTGAAAAAACGCGGTTTAATTCGAGATCTCGGGTATAACGTGCATTTTTTGAGCCACACTTTTGGTTTCGATTAAAAGTTTGCCGCCTTTGGAGCAATAATAGTCTAGAAGCCTTTCTCGAATCACCATTATATTCAGAAAAACTTGCCGTTTGGTGCGCTTTATAGGTCTGTGGAATCATTGAATCATTAGTCCATTTCTATTTAAAAATAATGATAGAACGTTGCAGTAGACGGTGAGCTGTACAGAGACATGATTGCTTATTTTTTCGTACCTCAATTAGAAAGCATTAATGTTGCAAACATATGGTTTAAGCAGGACGGCGCACAGTGGTTTGGCCCCTTACAAAATAAGTCAATAAATAGAAATAATAGTCGTAGCGTAATAAAATTTTGCTTGTGAGTTAGATTTAAAAATATAAAATCATAAAGTAAAAAAAAAAAAAATTAAACCCGTCCACAACCACGCCCACCTTCCATACAATAAGAAAATTTAAAAAGCCATATTTTCCTTCATATTGACCCGATTTCAAAATAACTCGGTATGGAGATATATATTTTTGTCTCCCACATTCGATTTTTCTAAAATGTACTTATTACAAATTGCAGCTTTATCAAGACATTGCTTCTTAATGATATGAAATAGAGGTTGTCGTTGTTCTAAAAAAGTATTTATTTCACTCTTATAAAACAAAAAAAAAAAAAATTGTCTCAAGTACCTAATCGTTTTCTTTTAATGTTTCAATGTTTAGTATATATTATTTCAATTTTATTTTTAAAAACTTTATTGAACTTATGGGAAAAATAAATTTAATCGTCAAGTTTTGTGCATTTTTATTAAGTTGCTATCAGTACAATAACCAACGTTTTGTTAATTTTTTTAAAAAAAAAAATAGTATACATTTAAAAAAAGATTTTATCGGATTTTCTGGATATTAAACTAGCAAAGTATTTAGGTACTTATATTTTTATAAAAATCATCTTGAAAAATTATTTATTGTCGCAATAATTCTACTGATCTTCGCCAAATGTCACACAGCGCGCGATACAACTAATTTACTTCAAGGAAAATTTCAGCGATTTACTTCTTAAATGGACCTCTGTACTTACATCCATGCCATTCAATCGGGTATGAATGGCATACCATTTTTTCATAGAAAAAATAGATTGAATGCTTTTTAACTTGAAATAAACATTCATGACAGGTAAATTTAAGATTTTTCCAAACATATCATTGTAAAAACGTCCAATTATTCTAAATTCTTGTGTACTCTTCTAGAACTCTCCCGTTTTTTATTTTTTAAATTTTTAAGAATTATAGGACATATTTTGAAAATTACATTGTCGGCTTACAGTTCGTCAAAGATTTTTCAGAATGTTATGAAAATGTAAGTAAATGAAAGAATGTTATCGTATGTAAGTCATACGACTTACTTTTTATTTAAAGATTTATTGGTGACACTTTTAAATTTACATTCGACGGCATATACTTCATCAGAGCTTTTTCAGAATGCAATGATTTGTGATTTTGTCCGGACTTGGACCCAACAAATTGAAAAAATAATTATAATATCTCTTTCCTAGAAAAAGTTCTCGTGTGAACACAAAGTGATCTTTAAGAAAGTAGCTGAAACACCCTGTGTACACTAAGGGAAATAACGCTTATTAGCATTATCCACGCCTGAGTATAAATTTTATTTAAATATTTACGTGGATAAATCAAATGTTTTCCTTACAACTCGTTTTTTTCCCGTATTTGAATTTTATTTATACCACACACGTACACACATATTCCATACAAGCAAGCAGCAACAGCATCGCACACGTACACACATATTCCGACAAGCAGCAACATCATCGCACTTTGTTCCTGCAGTATATTTCTTGCAGTTGGGGGTCTTATAGTTCTTATTTAGTTAATGTTGCAAGAGTAAAATAGCATGAAAGTTTGGCAATTATGATTTGTGAATGACATGGTGAGTGCGATGCAGTGATGTGATTCTTATTTAGTAAAAAATCCCGATCACATCCCGATTTAGACTTGTTTATCCCACCAAAATGACACGAAAAACCCACAAAAAATCACACACAAATCTTTATACCAATAACGATTTTGAATGCAATTTTTGAAAAGAAATAAGGATGGCCACCTGCTGAACAGGCCCACCTACTACTGAACACTATGAGTTCTGACGTCTGTATGATGCTCCAATGTGTAAAGTGTCGTAGTAACATCTCATTGAATATTCAGTTTTGATAAATCATTGAGATGAATGCGCGTGCTGCTTTAGCGCCACGACCGTTGAGAAATAAAATATTCGAATAAAACGAAGCTGAGCAAATATAGTTCATCTCTATTTAGTGAATTTCAGAGTGTTTCTTGTCGATAAAAAAGGTGAATATGATTAGAATGCTGTATTTAATGTTTATTTTTCACAATTCGACGAGCAATCGAACAATAGAAATGGAAAAAATATTTGACGCCATGTTATGATGGCGTGCCTGTCCACCTACTGAACAAAACCACCTTCCGAACAGAATTTTCGTAAAAAGTTGTCATTCATATGACTGAAAATAGTGTTTGGAATTAGTTAAAATAGTTTTCGTGATTCTCGTCCACGTTCAAATAAAATTTTAGAATGCCGTCGCAAAAAAAAAAAGTGAAAAGAAGAACAAATATTTATAAATTCTGATGCGATAACTGCAGCCATCAAAGAAAATCAAATCTCTATTGTTTAAAGTTCAGTGAGTCATTGTAAACTATTGATAGAATCATGATACAATTATAAGGTAGGTCGGAGTGAAGACAGTCTCTCGAAATTTAAAATCTTGTTCTTCTTCTCATTGTAAATTATCAGTCAGCTGTTTTGAAAAATCGATATCAGGGTTTCGTGCGGCATTTTTGTAAAGTACTTTTTTATGAATATGGGTTGCTGTGCATTACTTTGTACATTTTAATTTTAATAAATGAATAAAAGTTATAGATAATTATTTTTTAGCGAGCAATTTTCATAATAGTCGTAAAAAAAACTTTATAAAAAATTGTTGCTACGCCAAAAAAGTTAATGCGTGATTTATTACGTCATTATTTATATTCCATGATCGAATGGAGAGTTGTTAAAGGAAGTTAAAAAATGTTTAAATGTTTACGGCTGTATTCATAAAAATTATGAACCTCTTATAAAGCCTTCATAAAAAAAATCGTAAAAAATTGAAAAACATTATTCATAAACGTTAAATAGCGTTAAAAATCTCTTTGAAATGGCTTCATAACTGAGAGAATTTTAAAAAGGGTTGTTCTTTAAAAAGGGTAAATCTTCAAAAAGCCCCAAACAAAAGTTTTTTTTGTTTTTTCTGAAAAATCTTTCTTTTGCACAAATTTTCTCAAAAATATATCAAATTGTTTCAAAATATATCGAAAACAAAGAAAATGTCAAAAAATGCTTGAAAATATTTGATTATAAATGAGAGGATTTTTAAAATGTCTGAAACGTGCTATAAACCTCTCATAAAGCATTTTTAAAATTATTTGCACTCATTTGAGCACAAATATTGTCAAAAATTATTCAAAATATCTCAAAAATTTGGAAAATATGTCAAAAAAATTTAAAATAAAAATAAGAAAATTTGTTAAAACATTTCAAAATATAATAAAAAAATAATAAAAATAATAAAATGACAATTTTTTCAGTGCAGAAGGTAACTTCGAAAAACTTTTGATGTTTTAATATCAAAATGTTGACGAAATTGTGACAAATATATAAAAAGTCATTAAATTTATCTAATACACAAACCATTATTGAAACTCTTCCCACTTCAAATCGTAAGTGTTCCTATCTTAACTACAAAGCAGCTACAAAATGTTTATGAAAAATAAAATTATAAAAGACTTTAACATTAAAAAGCTTTTAACCAATCGAACATTTTAAAGCTATTTTAAAATATTTTTTTGAATGCGGCTGTTAATATATTAAAGAAAGCTGTTGTATTTAAAAAAAAAATTTATGTATAAAATAAAGTACATTATTAGAATGATAATTCCATTGAAAGTTCCACGCCCCATTTCCAAATACTGCATATATTAGTTTTAGTAATTTTTTCTGATTACATTTACGAATGATTCTACGAGTCGCGAAATTGTATTTTATATAAAAACGATATAAAGTAGTAATAAGTAGCATGAAAACTTAAGTATTAAAACAAAATCACAATAGTACTTTTTTATTAACTCTGGGTGTTAGTTCAAATGTTTTCGTTTGAAATATTTTTGACGGAATTGTAGGTATTGTGAAAAATGCACAAAAGAAAATACAAAAAATAAGGGGTACTTTTCAAAGTCTCTCTCTATCCGACCTACCTTGGATAGAATAAACTTTTTATAAACTCTCAAAAACTAGTGTGTTTACTTAATTTTCTAATTTTCTTCAACGATTTGTTTTAGGTGTTCAGTAGCTGGGCCGATTTTTTTCAGCGGTCGATTTCGAGACTTTTGTTAGATCGATTGCCAAAATTATATTTTTTGGAAATTTTAAATTCTGATTAAAATCTTGTTAGTTATTGAACTTAGCTACCAAATGAAACCAAGAGCTCTGAAAAATTATGTTTTAAGCCAAAGGTATAGCCTACAAACTAAACGTGTTTAGTAGGTGGGCATCCTCCCCTACATTTTTTAACATTATAATAAGTTTATAGTTTAATAATGCACAAATCAAGGTTTTTCAATAAATATAACAAATTTTCCGCAGAAAAAAAAATACCTAAAGTTAAACTCTACGTTTTTTATAAAAACTCTCTTAAGTGTATGAAGTAATCGTAAATTTCTTTATTTGCATCAAAATTAAACTGAGCTTTTATTTTTGTTTTATTTGAGGATCTTGTTTTTATTAATTTTAAGTCTCTTGACTATACATTTCCCTTTCTTACATATTTAGAATCAATGAAACACCAATTAAACGAAAAATTTTGAAAGATTACAAAAAAGTAATAACCAGTTCTGCTAAGAATTTACACTTTAAAAAATTATGACACAGTACAAAATCCCACCTAAGCATCTGAAATCCCACACGTTCTCAAATAGGCCAAATATCCCAAAATGAGCCCGAAATCCCACCAAATCACATCACTGGTGCGATGCATGATGAAATCCTGCATAATTTCCTTCTTATTCTCTAGCTTACTTTTTTTGTTTATAGTTTATACTATTTTTGACATTTGACGCCATATTATTGTACCAACTGTCAAAAATAGTAAAAATTACAGAACGAAAAAAGTAAAAAGGAAAATAAAATATACCACCAAATGGCACTCGATGGACACAGCTCGTGGGAAATATTCAAATAAATTGTTTTTCAATTTCAATATTTTTAAATAAATTTTCCTTAAATGCGATAGTTTTAGTTTCAAATAGTAAATATTTGAAAAATATTTTAATATATTCGTGCATAATTTTAATATATTTTTTATTAAATTCTGTTTAAATATTTTAATATTTTATTTAATTAAAAAAGTATTTAAATAAATTTTAAATATTTACGTAGTCGATTTAAGTAAATGCGTTATTGGTGCAAAAATGACTCGCTTTTTGGATAAATTAAAAAAAGTTTTGGATAAATTTAATATTTTTTTCCCTTAGTGTAAGAAACTAATAAAATTATTTAATGAACTGTTAATCATATCGTTGTTATATTTACGATTGTTGTTTGCAGTTAGTATTAATTTCTTTTGATCCTCCTTGATTTGCGAAATGTTGTGATTTGTTTTTGTAGGTGTTTTAGTACTACTTTGTACTTTGTGCAAAATTCGTTTTAGTTTTTATTTTATTTTTATTTTCATATAATTATTTATTGTGGAGTTATTGTTACGTTTTTATATTCATTCTAAGTTTATTATTTTTTAAAGAACTTGTTTAATTTTAAATATTTCATTAAATATAAATGAATTACATACTTCCTAATTGTTTTATATTCCTAGTAATTTGAAAGCATCAAAGGTATCAAAGAAGATAAGAAAAAATCAACAGCTTCTTACATAATTAATTTAAGAATTCTTTCTGCAAGCTTTATCGTAAAAAACGTGAATTGTACAAGTGAAGCAAAATTGTGGTTGTCATCTACTCATACCCCCCCTCCCCCTCCACAAAAAAAAACTCAAAAGGTGTCTGGACTTGTTTTCAAAAAAGTATGGCTAGCTTAACTATGATTATCTAAAGTGTGTTTCTTGCATGTTACTTTATGACCGTCGACTAATATATGATGAAATTTTGATATTCCCGGAACAGGCCTTGCAGCTTCCCATGAATAACATTTTGGATTTTATCAGCTATTTCTGATTCAGCAATATAGAAAACCTTCGTAGAAGTTATAAAATGGCTGCTAATGTAACGAAATCTTTTGCGTTTTGGATTACGGTACCATCTCTTTGACCTCGAGCTTTTTGGCTTACAAGTTGCTTTACGTTACCACCAACTCGTCAATCAATTTATAAAAAAACAATGAGATATGTATGTGTATAAAATTACCATTTTCAGTGGAATGCTCCAATATGTTTTGTTTAATGTAATAGAACTTTGTTCACGCCCTCATTCTCTACTTCTCGTTCTCTTTTGCATCTGTCTTTATATTCTTTATATTCTTTCAATTTTAATAATTTTTTTTTGTACTTGGCAGACCTGTCAGGCTAAAAAGTATCAACAGTGACCATTTTAAGTCAACTACTTCTTCGAAATCTTCTAGAATTCCTTAGTGATTTTTAGGGTTAACTAAAAAAAAATAATTGGACATGCCTCATTTTTTAAATAAACATTCATATGAATTACAGTTCAAAGAAGATATTTCCAAACATGATCATTGAAAGCGTCCACTTATTTCCAAGTCTCTTGGACTCCTCTTGAAAAATTTCATACTTGTTTTTTTTTAAATATACCTGTGACCACAACCAATAATCGATTTAGTCGACTTTGGTAAGAACTGAATTGATTATGTTACTATATTACTTGAGTACATCTTTATATATACCCAATATCTGAAACTATACTAAGGGAAATAACGCATAATAGCATTATCCACGCCTGAGTATAAATTTTATTTAAATATTTACGTGAATAAATCAAATGTTTTCCTTACAACCCGTTTTATTCCCGTATTTGAATTATATTTATACCACACACGTACACACATATTCCATACAAGCAAGCAGCAACAGCATCGCACACGTACACACATATTCCGACAAGCGGCAACAGCATCGCACTCTGTTCCTGCAGTTTATTTCTTGCAGGTTTTTTATAGTTCTCATTTAGTTATTGTTACAAGGGTAATATAGTGTGAATGTTTGGCGGAGATTGTTTTATCGCATGATCAACTTATGCAAGATGTGAGTGACAATCGGACATTTTCTGACGAATGTCTTACACCGATTGTCATTTGTCTGCATATTTTAATTTATATTTTGCTTTCTACTTTTTCCTTCTCTAATTTAAACTATTTTTGACGTTTGGTCAAAGAACTGTCAAAAAATTAAATTAAAAATTCGTGGATAATTTTAATATATTTTTTATTAATTCTGTTTAAATATTTTAATATTTTATTTAAATACACAAGTATTTAAATAAATTTTACATATTTGCATAGTCGATTTAAGCAAATGTGTTATTGGTACAAAACTGACTCGCTTTTTGGATAAATTAAAAAAGTTTTTGGATAAATGTAATATTTTTTTCCCCTAGTGTACTAACATGGACTTAATAAAGTTATGACATAAAAGTCAATGAAGCTTTCATAGAACTTAGTATATTGTGATTGAAAATTTTGAAGTTAGATTTCTTAAAACATTGATATCTAACTTAAGCTGTTATTGTTTATGAATCGTACACTGAACCAAATATTGTTCTTAAAATCAAAGAATCTCGTTCATAAAGCGAAATTCATTGATTTTTAAGAACTATTCATTGCCCCAAAGAACGAATTCTTTGGTTCAATGAATCGTTGTTCTTAATTTTAAGGAACAGTTCATTGTTCGTGTTCATTAAAATTTTGTTCCAGTTCTTGTGTTGTAATATCTAAAAAACCATAAGAGAATTTTATCTCAATAAGAAAATGATTTTTTAAAATATATCTTGATATTGTTTTAAAATTTCTAAGGACAGACTAACTTATTGTAACAGTTGTATGTGTCATTAATTAATCATTTTTCTTCATAACATATCAAAGAAATAACGTAAGAACAAAGATTCATTGAATCAAGGAACTCATACTTTGGACCAATTTTAATGTATAATACATTGGGCCAAAGAACTTTTTCTTTGTTATTAAGTACGTTTTTGGTTCTGTGTATATACCGTATTCAATACCGTAATCTTATTATCGTTATGAATAAGATTTATAAGACAAATTTTGAAATTTAGATTCGACAGTGTACAGTGCATGTACAGTGCATTGTAAAGTATCCACTTCTTCTGAATTCTTCTTTACTTCTCCAGAATTGACCGTAAGTTTTTATTTTTTTAAATTATTGGGATTTTATAGCTAAATTTTGAAATTTACATCCGGCGGCTACAGTTCATTTGAACTTTTTCAGAATGTTCAATACATTGAATGCGGTTAAATTGAATCGGTTGAATTCGGAAATATAAGACATAGTATAATTTGAAAAAGTTTTTGTTAAATGCAAAGGTTTTGTTAAATGTTCACGCTCCATTCCCTTGCCCTCACTATCTCCACCTCTAGTCACACTCCTTAACTCCTTTCAATTTTAAAAGTACTTGTCAGATCTTTCATTCTATATCATCCATTAAAATTCAGGTGCTCTACATTTTTTCACATTTCTGCAAATATTTGGTAGATTACAAAATTTAATTGCATCTTAGTATCATAATGAAAAGGATCAACTGCGATGACATATGTGTTGACATTTGGACAGTTGAAGATGTTGATGAGTTCGTTGTTGTAGAGCTTGTTATTGGTGTTGTTGCTGTGTTTGTTGATGTTTTGGTTTTGTTTTTGTTGTTTTTGTTGTTGTTATTGTTGTTATTGTTGTCTTAGTTGTTGTTGCCATTGTAATGACAAACTTCAGTCTGCACTGCGTTGATGAATGACAAGAATTGCAACTAGTTTCTTGTGCTGTGTGTCGCGTCGGTTACAAGCATGCGTCTCGGGGAGTGTGCGTGTGCGTGTATTTTAATTACGATGCGTTTTTAATTTATGCATTTGAGGCAAGTCAACTTCTTGAGCTTCATGATCATCATCATCATCTTCTGTGTTATTATCATCATCATCAAGATAAACATTACCATTATTTTCATGTATACATTTTCATCATTATTAACACGCTCATCAATGTCATTGCGTCTCATTCAACAAGCACATTTTTATCATTATCATTATCACCATCATCATCATCATCACCATCATCATCACGACCATCGTTGTCATCATTTTCACCAACAGCATCTTCTTTATTAATCAATTCATCAAATGTCATCATGTTTGGCATAAAATATTTCAACTTTTTTAGGTCGTCACTGCATTGATATTAAACAGCACTCCAAATGCAGCTGTAGGCTGTGTTTAGTGAAAACTCTGTCTGCTGTTGGTGGCTGTTTTCTTAAATTGTTACTTAGTTCTAGTTGTTGTTGCTGCTGCTGTTGTTTTCATCATTTGCTGATGACCCATATTTTGTGTAAATTAAATTTTTTCTTATCCGCCTGTTATTTTAGTGGCTTTTAATTAGCGCAGCAGTTAAATAATTTAAAACAAGCTGAGTTTGCCTTTTATTTTCATTGCAAGCACTTAATTCATTTTATTACCTAATATTGTGAAATTCGTTTTGATGTCTTTAAGCATAACGCACAATTAATTAGTTTATTACTTTTTATTAAGCAGTTGAAGGCACTTTCAATTTTATTTGATGTCTATGTATTTTGTTGTTTTCAAATTTTACACTCTCTAGTTTTTATGTCAGTCTTGACACCAACATTAACTAAGATAAATGTTCCTGTAAAATGTTTTTAACATCATGTTGTGTTCCAATTCGTTGGCAATTGCATAAATTTCAGAGAATTAAATGCCAACACATTTTCTCTGGTCACATCTCCACACTTGATTAACATCTCCACAAGAAAGTAATTTATTTATATTTTATAGATAAATTGCAAACCATAAGAATGCATTCAACAAACATTATGACTCTTAAAATACTCTTTTCAGACTCATATATATGAGTACTTATCGTCATAATGGGCTCAAAAATACTCTTTTGTGGGCACATTTTCGTAGGTTGTGGGCTCCAAAATATGATTCATAATAATGACTGCTTTCTGTCTCATTTTGGACTCCAAATTATGACGCTTTTAAGACTCATAATATAAAACTTTTCTAAGAATCATGTAATAGAATCTTTAAAGACTCATTATTAAAACTCTTTTAGATCTCATATAAATTTGTCTTATAACAGTCACAATTAAGATACTTTAAAGACTCATATTAAATATTTTTTTAAGAACTCTTTTAAAAGAATAAATAGGACTCTTTTAGAACTCATATAAATTATTATTTTAAGAGTCATTAGTCTCATGTTAAAGACTCTTTAGAGTCTTAGAAAAAAAGACTCTTTGGAAACACAAATTTAAGACTTTGATATAATATTAATAAAATCCCAGCAAACATATTCTGAATCTAAAAAAAATGCGTTATAAAAATGGGTTATAAATGCGTCAAATGTTTTATGATAGCTTATAAAGAAGACTTAGAAAAGGTCATATATATATATATATATGATCGGTTTATTAAACTAAAAAAATAGACTCAGAAAAGGATAATAATTCTGACACGAGTATATGGTGTGAATATAAGATGGATAGCTTCAGAGGTTCCGACCCGATGGTCAGGCATACACTAAAGGAAATAACGCATATTGACAATTACCATGCCTGAGTATAAATTTTATTTAAATATTTACGTGGATAACTCAAATATTTTCCTTACAACACGTTTTTTTCTAGTTTTTAAAATTTATTTATACCACACACCTACACACATATTCCATACAGCTGAAATAGCCGACAAGCAGCAACAGCATCGCACTATGTTCCTGCAGTTTATTTCTTGCAGTTGCAGGTTTCTTATAGTTCTCGTTTAGTTTTTGTTGCAAGGGTAACTAGCCTGTATGTTTGGCCAAGATGATTTGTGAGTTCGATGGGTGGTCGCTTGATGCAATGATGTAGGGTGTAGTGACAACTCGATATTTTCTGACGGATGTCTTGCTCCGGTTTTCAATGACCTGCATATTTTGCTTCTTATAAATTCTTGTTCTTATTGAATTTAAATATGTTGTTTTTTAAATTCAATATTTTTATATAAATTTTCTTTAAATGCGATAGTTTTATTTTCAAATATTAAATATGTGAAAGATATTTTAAAAAAAGGGTGTAAGGTTTGACAACTTTTTTTTATTTTTTGTTTCTGAAAGTAGATCTGAAGAAAATTGTATAAAATTTATAGGTCATTCGGAGCAAAACTAACGAAGTTACAATAGGTTAAATGACCGTACCTCCAACTAGTGTTGCTTAGTGTAAAAACTTTAAATCGATTTTCCCAAACATGTAATTTTTAAAGTCGGTGACCAGGCTACAGAAAAAACTACTGAACCGATCATTTTGAAATTTTGTACACATATTCTACATATAAGTAGATATCTAGTGACGTCGAGTTTTTATACTTACTAACAATTTTACAATAACAAATAGGTAGATTTTTTCGTCAAAAATCGTCATTTTGGCTTCGAAATGGTGCCAAAAATTGAAAAATTGAAAATTATAAAAAACTCGACGTCACTGGAGTAAGAAACTAAAAAAAGCTTTTTAATTTTTTGGTTTAAGATAATCCAGTGATGCTTTAGGCTGGTCACCGCACAAAGACTTTTTTCGAGGCACCTGCGGAGATCTTCAATAAATCCGTTATTTCTCTCTATTTCTTAACAAAATTTTTTTTAAATATGCTTAAAATGTTGTACTTTTATATAATAATATGTTAAATAAACAGATTGTTATAGTTTTTTCTAAAAAAATTCATGAAAAAAGGTATTCGATAAAAGATATACGAAACAAACCTTACCCCCCCTCCCCCCTTAATAACTGAGTTCTTATCTACTTATGATACACCCTCTGTCAAATAAACTTCCGGGTAACTCGAACTATTATGTCACACATCAATGAAACTCGGTAAGAACGTACTACTTACTCCTGTCCTCTGTATGGAAATATTGAGTTAAATTGGACAAGGGGGCATAGCACCGCCCATATAAATCAAACTTATGGTATCAAATAGCTTTAGAACTAAATGCCGGATAAAAATGAAGCTTACTATTGAGCTGCCAATTGGTAATGTCCATCTACTAGAAAACTGAGACCGGCATTGTACAAGGAGTGTGGCTCGGCTCTTACAAACTAAATTTTTGATATCCCAGCGGTAAAATAAAAAGCGCTCCTACACTGAAAAAAAAAAATGTTTTAAAAATGACGACAGTTAATTTGACGAATTTTGTGTTTAAAAAATAGCTTGCAACAAATTTCGTCAAGTAAAGAGCAAATGTGTTTAAAACTTTTGAAAAACATATGAAAAAAAAAGCAAAATACGAACACATTTTTTGAACACATTGTGTTTAATTTTAAGCTAACATTTTTTTTTTCAGTGTAGAAATAGTGCATTTTATGCGCATTTTTGGTGAGCTTGAGGATGCGCTTCTCAGTGTTCAGAGTTGTGGAGCTCATATTTTTACATACAGTTTGTTCACAAGTAATCAAGCAAGGAAATAGCAGAGCGTTAAGACATTTGACTGTAATGCCAGCAGTCTGAGTTCAATCCCCGCATGTGGCAAAAAGTGAAATTTTGTCGCTTTGTTTTTAGTCCAAGTGCTCGGTTCTCGCTACGTTTTGTTACATACTATAATGAGAGCAAAGCGCTTACATCTGATGACATGCCAATGTTAAAAAAGGCTCTATCCATAAGGAGAACAAAGCGCTCTACTGCTTTTTGGGAGCGCTTCAAATGCGCTAATGAAGCGCTCAGTTTCCTGCTGGGATCGAATATCAAAATCTACACACACCCAAGTCAGTGCGAATACTCCTACTGTTTCTCTATCTTTCATTTTATTTAAAAAAATTTTAAGCAAAAGAGAAGAATTGTAGAGAACAGAAGAGAACTAAAATTAATTTTTATTGAAATCAAACTTTTTTGAAAAGGTTTTTTTAATTTCTTAACTTTTGGCAGGGATTTCTGATGTTACAACTTTTCAGTCAAGTCAACCTTAGTTCGAAATAAAAAGAAATAGATAAGTGGGAAGGAAGGAGCAATCAAGTGAAAGATGTGTAGGATGTTCTAAGTGTAGCGGAAAGCCGTAGAAACATGTGAATATGATCCTGAGGCAAGTGTTATACACATACAGTAGAATCCCGATTATCCAGATCAATTAAAACCAGGGGTATTCCGTATAATCGAAAACCGATTGAACCGGATAACCGATTTCAAAGCAAATCAAATAGTATTTAAGTTTTAATAATTTTTTTATTATGTAATGGGTTTTACTTAGATAATACGATATATAAAAACGAGCTATAACGATAGATAATGAATTACATAATACCTAGATAATTTAAAATTTTGGTTGGAAATAACTTGTTATAGATTTTTAACCTAATGAATCACATCTTTTTCTCGCAGCCAAGTCCCTGATGCACTTCAGTTGTAATAACTGTATGGGATCCAATTCGTCCTGCCTTTCAAACCACTTAAAAGCAACATCTAGAGCTTCAAAAGCTTCTGCGTGAGATGGTACTTGACATACATCCCCAGTTTCAGTCTCTTCTTCATCTTCTCTCTCGTTACTGTTTAAATCCTCAATGATTTCTTCATCAGTTAATATTTGGAATCCAGGGTCTTCACTATCGCAGTTCAGCCACTCCATAGTATTCTCTTCATCGCACTCTTCACCAATTCTAAGAATTTTCATTGCTTCGGTTATTTCATTAAAATCCGGATAATCGGATGAAAAATGAGTCAGGATAATCGGATGGTCGGATAATCGATGTTCGGATAATCGGTATTGTACTATACCTTTATCTCAGGCAATTCAAGTTACTAAGCAATTCCCTCCAAAAACATTCTCTACCACCAAATACAACGATTAAAAAGGTCCTCTAAATTGATCACCAGGTACAGTTAATGTAGTTCGAGTACCTGAACGTAACCTAAAATTAACATTTTTAACAGGCCATGGCTGAATGTTTTAAAAACTACTAACCACTTTATGCTACTTCGAGATCAGGTTCGTATCCCAGCTAAGATAAAAAATTTTTTCAATTGAAATGAATTTTTCTGCTCGGCCGTCTCTACAGACAATGGCAAACCTCAAAGAGTAAATAATGCCAAGTAAGGCTTCTTCAGAATATGCATCTTGGCCGTTCTGAGTTGGCATAAAACTAGAAGGCCCAGTTCTCGATCATTTGTCATTATAAGAAGATCGGTCAGAGTCAAGGGCTAAAATTGTCAATTCGTCTTTTTTTTTTTTTTTGTTTGTTTTTTATAGGAATCAAATATTTGAAAACTCAGTTCAAGTGTTTTGGCCAAAATAGCTCTGTAAAGTTATTGTTTAATTTTAATATTTATTTATATTGAAATTATAACTGAATCAACTGAATTTGACTCGAGGTCATAGTTATAATTTATTAGTCTTTTAAATGAACTAAAAGCTGCACCAGTCTCTAAAACATGCTTTTAAAATTTACACATAATAAATGTCATAACATTTAAATGTCATGCCCAAAAAACATGTTTTATTTACACACAATTTTCTTATATTTTACCTCAGGTTAAGAGCATTAACGACAAACGTGGCTCAATTGAACGTTTGACCTTCATCAATCATACCGAATGTCACTGCGTAGACAAGGCGAAAGAACAGCCAGCTGAATATGGCAGCACTGCACTCTATGGTGGGGCTGGTGGCAACGCTCAAATGCTGCGACGTGCTACCATTTTGAATTGTAACTGTCCAAAGTTGTACGAGAAGATATTGCAAGAGGATGGCTTTTGTCGCTGTGACTGTTCGTCAGGCAATACGGGATGCGACTGGCTGAAGCGGGGCATGGAACACTTCTCGATGATTGATAGAAAGTGAGTGTGAGACCATTTTTTCACAAAAAAAAAAAAAAAAATTTAATTTTTTTTATATTTTTTTTTTTAGAATTTAAATTATTTTTTTAACATCCCTGACAATTACGGCTATGCAAATTGTTTTCTTATTACATTCATTCTTTCTCGCCCCATTACAGATGCATTTCGGAGGGACGCTGCAAGCCGCCCACCTGTGCTTATGGCAGCTATATAAAAAAACATGGCCGCTGTCCAAGACGCGAGGAGCAGCTCTCAGCTACTTTGATTGGAGGTTCAACGCCGCTGACGACGAATTCCATTAAATCACGTGGTTATCATTGAAGAAATGTCATGCAACAGTGGCACAAATACAGCAAAGATATAGCAAATAAGTATTAACACAAAAAAAAAATAAATAAATAATAATATTTATTAAATTAATTATACTTAAAATAATAAGAAAATATATAAAATGAAAGGAAAAAAAAATATTGAAGAAACAGTTAAAAATTTTGAAGAAAAAGAAATTTTGTTGCATATCTATGTTTTTTCTAAGTATTTTCGATATTTCAAAACTATAAAAATTAATTAAAACTTAATATTTTAAAATTTTAACAACTAAGTGAGATCAATAAAATATTATTATTAAAAGTAAAAACAAAAACAAAAACCACAACAAACACAAAAAACCATATTTGCAAAAGTATTTCTTCATCATCTCATAAGCAATACAGAAAAAATAAAATATAAATGAAAAAAAAGTAGAACGTGTTGCATAAAAACATTTAAATGAAATTAAATAAACTGAAATTCTTAAAATATTCAAACGAAAAGCATTTAAAAATATTTTAATTAAATGCATTCATACACTGGGCAATAGAGACTTTCCAAAAATGGAAATATTCAACAAAAGAGTGTTCATTAAGGTTAAGAGGAGGAAAATCGAAAGAAATTTTTTTTTCTCAATATTTATAGAAAACAGTTTTTCAGCTCAAAAAGCAACAAAAACAAGAATAAACGAATTATAGTTAAAACCAAATACTTAGAAACACGTTTTTTAAAAAATAATCTATAGAATCTCAGCAACCTCGGTGGTAAGAGATGTGAATTTAATTTTGTATTTTAAGTGTTTTAAAACACAATAGTTCTAGCAAGTTTCACAAAACTGAGACGTCACAATTCTCGAAAATTTTTCGTTTCTTAAAATCAAAAACATGACAAAATCAATTTGCTGTCTTGAATAAACTTCGTATAATAAAAACAATAACATTTTGAAATAACTGCTGTTGTCCAGTGTAAATATTTTAAGTAAATAAAATAAATCTACAGAAATATTAAAACAATTCCACTGATATTTTGACTGCGTTTTAGTTTTTAACTTATTTTAAGCGTTTTGCTATTATTTTGTACTAAGCAATAATTTTGTTAAAACTTATTTAAATTTTTTCATTTTTAATAACATTCTTCAAATGATTTGTATCTTTAAAATTATACATACACCCAAAAAAAAAATTTTGTTTTGTTATTTTTGCATAACAGTCAAATATTAATTTAATTATATATACTATTCAATAAGTTTGTGAATGTTTGTTTGTATATCGGTATGCATGCTTGTTTATTTATAAAATAATTTAAATTTTTTAGTAAATTTTAGATAAATCTAGTCAATTTCCGCATGCTATATATTTCGTACATTTCTAAGTTTTTCATTTAGAAAATGTTTTTATAAAATGTTTGTACTAAGTTTTTTTATAACCAAACCCACTGCCCTATTATATCAATTACAATAACAATACAAAAGTAAAAATTTTAAAATTCTACTAGTTTTGAAAACAATTTTTCAAGAACAACACAATTAGTAGCTTAACTTGAAATATTTTTACAACTCTTGTATTATTATACCCCTCATTACTACTTATATCAAAGTTTTGGGCACAAACACGTGTTTAACTAAATTAAAATTTTAAAAAAATATACAATTAAAGTTTAAGTTTAGTACAATAATTTTAGTACCATGAACTTAAATCTTTTGCAGAGAACATAAATTGTAAAAAGTAAAAAGAACATATTTAAAAATCTCTTTCAAAATATTTCATTCTGCAAATATATTTAAATAATCCAAGTGACATAAAGAAGAAACATTATTCAAATAACTCAACCATAACTCATTAAACAACATTCAATACGTAAACTAAGTTTAAATAACTATTTGTCATACTTTATTTATTAGTATATTTAACAACTATTTAAACATATTCTTTCTTTATTACTAATCCAACAATGAAATTTAAATTTTATTATATACTATAATGTAATCACTTCTATTCTCTCCATATAATTTATATTACTTTTTGTATTTATATTAATTTAGTATTTTTTATAAACTTTAATTTTTAATCTTATTCTTAAGATATGTATAATGTATGTATTGCATTTCCTTATCACAAATTTAACAATAAATCACAAATGAGAATAAAATATGAAGATGTTTAGCATAAAATTTACTGAGACAAAAACAACAAAAATACACAATAATAATTATAATTATAATTAAAAAATATATTAGAAAATTAGAACAACCATTAAGTGTTTCATTTTCTATGTTTACTAATGAGATATAAGATAAATATTTTAATTTGAGAGGTAAGTTTGTTTTTATAAGTTCGTCCATATTTGCTTAAAATATCTATTATCTCATATAATAAAAACAAAAGGGCTTTATCTCATATAGTCCATTTAACCCTAGGATAAAGATTATTTGCATTGATTTCGTAGAAAAACCTGATCTCTTTATGTATCAAGGTAGTAAATGTACCTGCTGGGCCACACGAGCCCCGTTCGTTAAATGTATGGGGAATGTAAGTAAGCTGCTAAATAAAACATCTTCAAACACAATCGATCTCGTTCGGCGACTCTATTACGCTACGTGTGCAGGTGTCAATTGAAAGCTCGAAAATTCACTTCTTATAGATTTATGTCAGATATATGCAGTTTTATTTTGACATTGACCGGGTAATTATTGTTTTTGTTACATATCTACTGTGTTTTTGTATATTTGAAATGTCGAAATGTAGGAAGACCTTAATATGGTTTTAAATCATTGGAAATCATTCAAAAGCTTTCCAATGTTAAAAAAGTGTGTAAAAAGCTCTAACAGCGTACGTGTGAAGCTCTTGCAGCATACGTGTGGCGGCAGAGAAAGCTCTTTGCTCACGAGCGACAGAATGCCCGACATTGTTTTAAATAGACGTCAATAACATTCTGGGCTGCCGAAAAACTGGCAGCAACTCACTGAGGACAGACTGGCCGCGTTTTTTGCGAGCAAGAATATCGAATATGAAAAAGGATCGTCTTCTTCGGAGGTAAAGATGATGCTGACGAAGAGAATATCTTCTGTCTGATGAAGCGGCGTCGGAATCTCAAGAAAAGTTGCTCATTCAGACAAATGCTGTGGCAAATGCTGTCGTAGAGACATTGAAGAAAAGGAGGAAATTGTCGAGGGAAAGGCTTTTGCTGTCAATGATTTCCAATTGTCCGTTGGCAAATATTACTTATCCAAAGCTTGGGCCCTACTCTCTATTGTGATGCGAAAAAAAAAATCACAAAATAGCGTAATCGGTAGTTCGTAATGCGGTAACCAGGTGCGATTTGCTATTTGAATGCGCATCGCGTTTCATTTTCGCAACGCATTGATTTACTCATCGCCATACGGAGTAAGGCCCCTGGTATTGTTTGAATAAAGAACCCACCGGTCAGATACCGCCCACATTCATACAATGTTCCATTTGCTGCTGGAAGTTACGTTGCTGGCCTGGCATCATTTATTATTTACGAAACATTCCAACCATCACGCACATGAAAATAGGGAAATTAATACCCACGTCAGCCGCGGGCCTTATATTATTACAGCTTTGACGAAATTCAATGTTTTTGTAAGTAATTATAAAATAAAAAATACATATATGTACAGTCGATGGGTTTTGGGTTCCATACATTTTCTTAACATACTCCAGAACCTCCCTGCAAGGCTAAATTCTGAATCCTGGATGTAATATAAACACGTGACGCGAAAAAAAATCTAGAAAATTCGCAAACTGGATTGGTGCCGCTAAAAAACGGGAGTTTGAAGAAGTATAAAATGGATGTTTCAAATCGAGTTTCCTATTTAAATTTAAGTCCTACAAAAACTTTTGATCATAACATATCCTAATGTAAAATCGTCCGCTGAACCCGAATATGCCATCAAATTTTTGAAAAAATTAGTCTTTGATCCAAAATTGGCCTACTTTATTAAGAATTTTCTAATTTTTTCTTTCGGTTTTGAAATAGAAGGCCTTACCCTCGCCAAGGTCGCTGCAACTTTCTCAAATTCAAATTATGCAGGATTGTTGGCCATTTTAAGATGTTCAGCAAAAATAAAAAAATTATCCAAATCAGATTATTTTTATGGCAGATAATAATTTTTTCGCACACCTGCTAATTTCTGCACACCAGCTAATCTGAAGCATTATTGAAAGAAAGTTTCGAAAAAAAAATTTTTTTTTGACCGAATGTAGGGGTCGAGCATTGACACATTTCTTTATAACTTCGTATAACTTCGGTATTTACTGTCCGATCTTAAGGAATGATATGTTTATATTTTTGTCTTCGGAAGACCTATTTTTTGTCTCTGGGAGTTATTGACTTCAGTTGACCTCTTATAGTACTGACCCACTGGACCTCAGTTTCTACCATCTTTAGGTACCATTTTGATTTCAGACATGGAAAGCCCGTAAAATGGCTTCAAAATGGTTCCTTAAGATGGTAGAAACTGAGGTACGGTGGGTCAGTACTATAAGGAGTCAACTGAGGTCAATAAGTCCTAAAGACAAAAAATACGTCATCCTAAGACAAAAATATAAACATATCATTCCGTAACATCGGTCAGTAAATACCGAAGTAATAAAGAACTATGTCGATGCGCGACCACTACGTTCGGTCAAAAATTAAAAAAAATTTTCGAAACTTTCTTTTAATAATTCTTCAGATTTTTCAACTGGTGTGCGGCGACATTTTTTTTTTTTCAATAAGGCGAGACGGTCTAATGTACAGGGTGGGCCAAATACAAGTTTTTTTTTTTTAAAAATGCAATAAAATTAACAAAATTAAATTTTTTCCAAGTGTAATGGCTTTATTAGTAAGAGCAAAAATTCCCATTAATTATGGAACACAACGTCGTTCAAGTGGCTGCCGCGGCTGGCTTCATAGTAGCGTATTCTGTCACTCCAAGTTGATGGTTTCGGGCTGTAGCTCACGGATTGCTTGGATGATATTGGCCTTAAGTGCTTGAAGTGTTTCCGGATTGTTCATCGGTTCTTCACGGTTCCCCACAAAAAAAAAGTCCAAAGGGGTCAACTCGCAGCTCCGAGGCAGCCAATTCACATCGCCATGACGATTGGATTTGAATCCAAAGATCGATTGTGGCATGGCGCTCCATCCTGTGTGAACCAGAGGTCGTCCAAATTCATGTCTTCTATTTCAGTAAAAATAAGTCGCTTAACATCGCTCTGTAAGACCCACCGTTAACCGAAACGTTCTTGCCAGACTGATTTTCGAAGAAAATGGTCCAATGATGCCAATACTCCACAATTCACACCAAACTCTCACTCTCTGCGGATGCATCGGCTTCTCGACAATAACGTGCGGGTCTTCCGAGCCACAGATGCGGCAACTTTGTTTGCTAACGTAGCCGCCGAGATAAAATAGCGCCTCATCAGAAAATATGATTTTTTGTCCAAAATCGTTGGCTAATTCAAGCTGCTCTATGGCCCAAACTGCGAAGCGATAACGAAGCGGATGATCGTGCGCCTTCAATTGCTGAGTCAATTGGATCGGCGAATAATCGGAGATCTTTGGGCAGAACTCTCCTCAGGCTAGTGCGTGAAGCGTTGAGCTGTTAAAATCGATGGTGAGTTGATGTTCGTGAATTTAGTCTCACACTCTCGGCTACAGCCACCGTTGCTAGATTGGGCGATTTATCGCCAATTGGACGCTTTTTTCTTGTTTTTGCGCTTAAATTTTTAGGAAATCGCCTGGCGATTTTTTGGGCAATTTTTGTGAAAACCACGCTTTTTCATAAACTCATCTAATGTGTGTGGGAAAAAGGATGCTTTCTAACAAGGAAAAAATACAACAGTCATCTACTATAGGGTGTTTTTTTAGGGGTTTGTTTTTCGAATAGAGATAAAACACAAGAAAATCGTTTTAATGTCCATCAATTTGGCTTTATTGGAAGGATAATTTTATGCCATTAATGTTTAAATATGATTTCGGGCATGTGGCCGCCGCGGCTGGCTGGAATAAAGCCAATTCTACAGGTCCAATTTTCAACCACTTTTTCGAGCATATGGGGCCGTATGTCGGCAATAACGCCACGAATGTTGGCCTCCAAGTTCCCTAACGTTTCTGGTTTGTTGGCGTAGACGAGCGACTTCACATATCCCCAAAGAAAATAATCCATTGGTGTCAAATCACACGATCTTGGTGGCCAATTGACAGGTCCATTCCGCGAAATTATGCGCTCATCGAATATTTACTTCAATAAATCGATTGTGACGTGCGCTGTGTGGCATGTAGCGCCGTCTTGTTGGAACCAAAACTCATCCACATTCATGCCATCCAATTCGGGAACAAAATAGTCGGTTATCATGGCTCTATACCGGTCTCCATTAACGGTAACTGACTCTCCAGCATTATTTCGGAAGAAGTATGGCCCAATGACTCCACCAGCTCATAGAGCACACCAAACAGTCAGTTTTTGTGGATGTAATGGCTTCTCAAGGATCTCATGTGGATTCTCTTCACTCCAAATGCGGCAATTTTGCTTGTTGACGTAGCCATTCAACCAAAAATGAGCCTCACCACTGAACAAAATTTTGCGATGAAAATCAGCATCGAGATCAATTTCATTTTCGGCCCATTTGCAAGCGTTGGTCTTTTGTCAATGTTCATGATGAAATGGCAAACCAAACTGAACATAAATGACATTAGAGTTGCCAGATTTGACCACAAAATGCCAGTTTTATATCTATTCGAAAAACAAACCCCTAAAATAAACACCCTTTATAATACTATTAACAGCTCTCAATATTATTTGAAAAAATGTATATAATTTTTCTGTTTTTTCTTATACAGGGTGTTTTTTTTAGGGGTTTGTTTTTCGAATAGAGATAAAACTGGCATTTTGTGGTCAAATCTGGCAACTCTAATGTCATTTATGTTCAGTTTGGTTTGCCATTTCATCATGAACAGGTTGACAAAAGAACAACGCTTGCAAATGGGCCGAAAATGAGATTGATCTCGATGCTGATTTTCATCGCAAAATTTTGTTCAGTGATGAGGCTCATTTTTGGTTGAATGGCTACGTCAACAAGCAAAATTGCCGCATTTGGAGTGAAGAGAATCCACTTGAGATCCTTGAGACGCCATTACATCCACAAAAACTGACTGTTTGGTGTGCTCTATGAGCTGGTGGAGTCATTGGGCCATACTTCTTCCGAAATAATGCTGGAGAGTCAGTTACCGTTAATGGAGACCGGTATAGAGCCATGATAACCGACTATTTTGTTCCCGAATTGGATGGCATGAATGTGGATGAGTTTTGGTTCCAACAAGACGGCGCTACATGCCACACAGCGCACGTCACAATCGATTTATTGAAGTAAATATTCGATGAGCGCATAATTTCGCGGAATGGACCTGTCAATTGGCCACCAAGATCGTGTGATTTGACACCAATGGATTATTTTCTTTGGGGATATGTGAAGTCGCTCGTCTACGCCAACAAACCAGAAACGTTAGGGAACTTGGAGGCCAACATTCGTGGCGTTATTGCCGACATACGGCCCCATATGCTCGAAAAAGTGGTTGAAAATTGGACCTGTAGAATTGGCTTTATTCGAGCCAGCCGCGGCGGCCACATGCCCGAAATCATATTTAAACATTAATGGCATAAAATTATCCTTCCAATAAAGCCAAATTGATGGACATTAAAACGATTTTCTTGTGTTTTATTTCAATTCGAAGTTCTATACCCCTAAAAAAAACACCCTATATAATAAATTTCTTGGAAAAAATTGCGATTTTGACGATTTTTTTTCATTGGGCGATTTTGGACGATATTTTTTTTAAATCTCGCGCTTTCTTCAAGAAATTTCTGGCTACAGCAGCCAAATTCTCGTCTGTGCGCACCGTACGACCACGGGGACCATGAGTGTTGTCCACTAGCATACCAGTCTTATGAACTTTTTGCACAAACTTGCGTACTGCTTTATTTCGGTAAAAATTTCTTTTCAAATAACACACTGTCACTTTGGAAATAAGTTTCCGATATTTCCCAACGTTGTTCAAGCGTAAAGCGACTCATTTCTTTCCGTGGAGGTATTTTAATACCTTAATATACTTTAATACCTAAATAACCTTTTATTTAAAAAGAAACCACTAGATGGCTCACCCTGTATATGTCAAAGAATTAATAAAAACGTTGTGTGTGCTTGAAAACATTTGTGAAAACGACTCCATACAAATTCTACGTCAAATAAAAATTAATTCTAAATTTTCCCTAAATCCCCACTGTCAAGCCTGAGTCCAAAATCACTTTAAATGAGAGCTTAAAATATATTTGTTTGCCTTAAGCGATAAAGTTGATGAAATAAATTTTGTAACTTGTGTTATTTTGGTGCTGATTATTTTTTGTTAATTAAATAAAATGTCACATAAATAGCGAGAGCAAAAATAATAAATTGCATCGCACAGCATCATGGCCTTTCAATGCACACAATCACACGGTTTAAATTCAAACTTTGCCAGCGTTTATTCGGTTTGGATTTTTCCTCTGCTCGTTGTCTTGTTTTTGGCGCCAATTTAATTTTGAATTTTGCACGGGTATCGAATTCGGCGAATGCGAACAAACGCCGAAATGCTAATTAATTATGCAATTTGTGTTTGTTCAATGTTCACAATGTAGTTGTTGTTGTTGTAGCAAAAACCTTACAAAATTCAATTGATAATATTTGCCGTGTGTGTCTGTCTGTCTGTTTGTCGTTGTGTCTGTCCTATATGCATAGTTGTGTGCATAAAATTTGTTGCTGAAACTTGAAACTCATAGAAGCGAAAACGCCTCAAAGTATGCAATTGAAAATGTTAAGCACTAAATGCAATGAAAACAAATGCGGATTAATTTTGCATGAATGGTTTTTGAATTTGCGCTACGCATATCAATGCGGTAGAGTGGAGAAATATGTGTGTGTTCGTGTGTGTGTGTGCGTTTATGTTGCTTTACCTGTCTGTCTGTCTATCCGTTCATCGTCATGTTTGATATGCAGAGCAAAAATGATATCGCATGAATATATATGCGACAGCATCGTTGTTGTTGTTTTTGCTGTTGTTGTCATTTTTATTGTTGTCTTTAATGACAGTCAATGCTATTGAATGCGTTGCAAATATTTTCCACACTCTCTTAATTCCACAAAACCATCGCACGGTCCAGCGGGAAACCATAGCAAATATTTTTTAAATTTAAATTTTAATCCCAGTGATAAGCATGGAATTTATGCTTTTTGCTGACAATGTTGTTGTGCGATGTTTTATTGTTGTTTTTGTTTTTATTGTTGTTGCAAGGAGTGTCCCTCTGCCGTTTGTTTATGCGCGATGAAAAAAAACCATCGTCTCATCGCAGCGACTTGCGCCAAAATGCAAACACGCTGTTCTGCTCCGTTGTCCAAGTTGTCGCTGCAGTCCCAAGGGATCCCGGATTATTTGTATGGATCCTTGTTTGTTTGTGCGCTCCTCATCGCCCACGCCTACTTTGCCATAATTAACAACAAACATGCATATTGAAATGACAACGCGTGCCTAAAATAACAACAAGAAGGGTTTTTTTGGCTGGGAATTTGAAACAGTCAACAGAAAAAATTAGAAGTAGAAATATATTTTCGTTATTAATTTTTTTTTTATTTTGCCATCATCATTTAAAACTGTCAAGCTTTGTCAATGTTTATGGACATAATATAAATTTGTTCTGGAATATAAAGAACAAATTAAAAACTTAGAGTACAAACCCACAGAACCATAAACCCAGGTTTTGCGTAAGCTGGGAGTTTTGCGAACGTTTTTTGGTTTTTATTTTTTAATTTTTTTTGGTTGGTTTTTTTTTTTTTATTTTACGAAAAAATCTGCCGACAGAAAATTGCGGCGAAGAAAATCTCTTTATTCAAAATGCGGCGGAAAAAATCACTTTTATCAAATTCGGCGAAAAAAATCACTTTTATCAAAATGCGGCGAAAAAATCACTTTTATATAAAAATCATTTTATAGAGTACTGTAAGAAATTATAAAGATGAAATAATAAATAGAAATAATTATTTGAAAATATAATTTTTTTCAGAAAAATTTTTCCCACTCCTTAAAAAATGCAGCGTTGTTAACGTCACACTCTGCAAAGAGATTTTCTTCGCCAAATTTTAAAAAAACGGATTTTCTTCGCCGCATTTTTTTATATGGATTTTTTTTGCCGCATTTTGTAAAAACTGATTTTTGTCGCCGCAGTTTAAAAAAAAGGATTTTCTTGATCGCGCTTAGAGAAGAGATAGTCTTCGTAGGAACCGTCGATATAAGGATTTCATTGGATTATTTTTCACAACTTTCGCCTTGGATCTCAACAAGAATATGTCGATGAACTCAGTTCTTTGTATGACGATAAAGCACCATCAAAAACCACAGTATATCGCTGGCATAGTGAATTCAATTATGGTCGTAGTTCGGTCGCCAACGAATTCCGTGAAGGTCGTCCAAAATCGGTTGTTGTGCCACAAAACATCGATGCAGTACGTGAACTAATAATGCAAGATCGTCATGTGACATATCGTGAGATAGAGGCATCCTTGCACATTAAATCCACTTCAATACATTCGATTTTGCATGAACAGTTATCTGTAAAAAAAAGATACAATAGTTTCAACTATGTCGTAACACAAGACGTAGAATTATTCAATTCGCTTTTGATGACATCTTTTATAAAAATATTTAGCAAAATATTTATTCCATACACCTGAGCATATGACCTTTAAAAGAGTGCTGGAGAGGGTTAAAATGTATGACCGATACGCATTACTTTTGCAAAAGGAACATTTTTGCCTTTGACACCTATTCCCTCCGACCACTCCTTAGGAGAGCTCCCATACAAATTTGATGGTTTTTGTATATTTATTCCATACACCTGAGCATATGACCTTTAAGAGAGTGCCGGAGAGGGTTAATGTGTATGACCGACCCCCATTACTTTTGCAAAAGAACATTTTTGTCTTGAACACCTATTCCTTCCAACCACTCCTTAGGGGGCTCCCATACAAATTTTATGGTTTTGTCGATAAAACCGGAAACTGTCGATAAATATGTAGAAAACTTAAACAAGCAAACAAAAGTTGTTCAATGCTACCAAGTTCAACAACCCATGTGGAGAGTCGAAATGTCGAAATTTCACTGTCGAAAATATGCCCGGATATTTAATTGGCTGCGGAATTTTGACATTTCAATAACAGATTCTGTTAAAGAAGCATGCCCCCCAAAATTACTCTGTTTTACTGGGCTACGCAATTCTGTTAAAAATAACATGCCCCCAAAAGTATGCTTTTTTAACGTAGAATACGTTATACGGGAGTGTTAATCTGGAGCACAAAATTTTGAGAAAATGTTTGTCACTTTCATTATAAGTTTTTAAAACTTTATGCATGCATTGAAGAAAATTCAAGTATGGTCGTAACATATTTAATATGTCTTCTTTTGATTTGTATTTAAATAATCATATTGCTACATATAATTTTTTTGATTCTATAAGTAAATCAAAATTTAACTCCTTCAAATTTTGTATTAATTTTCATATGCTTTGTATTTTATGTATTATAACATCATGTGTAAGAGCAGTACGATTATCTGTGTGTTCATCACAGAACCAGTGTGAGAAAGAGAAGAAGTATAATGACCAAGTAGCGAACGATATGTACATACACAACATTGATAAGCGAAGCAGAGAAACAAAATTGTGCTTACCCAGTTGGACACGTCTTTAAGACATCCTCAATGTCTTACACTGTGACTTACAGCCTTATTCATAAACACATTTTAGAGGCAGCGTAACTTTAAACGGGCTTTAAAGAAGAAAACGTTATTCATAAACATTTTTCGTAGTTGTTTAAGAGCTGCGTAACTTAAACGCCGAAATTGGCGTTTAAAGGTTACGTAAATACAACCATGATTTTCGTTTGTCTTTTCTTTTAATATCAAAGACATGCTCCATATGCGCCCTTTGCAGCATTTTTTTATGCGGCGGCCATTGTAAATCCATAGGAATTCTTAATTTTTGTAGAGATTTTCTATACTTTAGACACAAACCTTACAATCATAAGCAGAAAATGAAAAAATGTTTATGAATAACAATGTTAGCAAGGTTGCATAGAAGCTGCGTAAAGCCTTAAACAGTGCGTAACTAAACAAGCGTTTAAAGGTTGTTTAAGGAAATCTATTGAATAAGGCTGTTAATGACTAACGTATTCTATGTCTGACCTATGCGTCCGTGTTATCTAACACAGGCTTGAGCTTTTTTTTAATTATAAGATTTAAGTCGTCACGCTAGATCGCGCTGTCTTCACCGTTGTAGAAACCAGAAACCGTGGATAAATAGGTACCAAACTTAAGCAAACAAAAACATCAAAAGTTAGAGAGTTCAAACATGAATTTTTCTCCCAGTGAGGATCAAGCAGACCAACAAGTGCTAACATCAACATTGTACGATCAGTACTTTAGGCACACCAAAGGCTCAAATTGTGATATAAATACCGGCACCTGATCACTATCAACCACCCTACTTACCTCCGAGAATGACGTATTCTACGTCAAAAATTTGCTCTCGTTGGATATCTCAGCATTTATCAATCGCTCAAAAAAAGTCTCGCGTCGATTGGTATAAGGAAATGATTAAAAACTTCAATCGTGGTGCTTCAAAAGACGTGTATAAAATCGTGACAGGTGACGAATCATGGATATATGCCTATGAGCCAGAAACAAAACAGCAAGCGACCGTGTGAGTATTCCAAGACGAGCCAAATCCAACAAAAGTTGTTCTCGCACGAAGCACTGCGAAGCAAATGGTCGCCTGTTTCTTCCACCGAATGGTTCATGTGGCCACTGTTCCGCATGAGCAACGTAAGACGGTCAATTCTGAATGGTACACGACCTTTTGTTAACCAGAAGTCTTCGGAGAAATTCGCAAAACCCACCACCAAAGACGAATCATTCTCCATCATGACAATGCGAGCTCTCACACATCTCGTCAAACATGTGCATTTTGGAGCAGTCAAAACGTCGAATTGGTGACTCATCTTCCATAGAGTCCTGATTTGGCACCAAATGACTTCTTCTTCGCAGAAACAGTTGAAGCGTTCAAAAACCATGTTTTGGAGGTGTCTCAAGAGAAATGGAAAAACTGCTATGACAAATGGTTTGAACGAATGTAAAAGTGAATTGATCATCAAGAGGAATATTTTGAAAACCAAGAAATCCATTTTTATTTAAAAATGTTTGTTATTATTTGCTATTCCCGAAATATAAATAGTACCTCTCGTATTATCTTTTTAGAAGGTAAAAATTCCTCGTTAATGAACTATTTTTGTTCGTAAATAACTTCAGAATTACATAATAAATGTTTCTTTTTTGCATTCATATATGAGTTAAAAAATAATATGTCTTTTTATCATATTAGAACTAGAATTAGAATAAAATTATTATAATTTTTTAAAAACAATTTCTCATATACGCACCATTTTTTGTTCATAGATGAGTTCAGAAATGACTCATAAATATTAATTTCTTATATTCTAAAATTAATTAAAAAATTGAGAATTTAAACCTTTGTTCATATTTTTTTAATAGCTTTTTTGCCAGTGCGAACTGATTATCGCCATAAAAAGAAGGTTGGATGTACTGCTGCACATATGAAAAACTATTTTCTTTTTCATCTGTCAACAAGTCTGTCATAAGATTTTAACATTTCTATCAAAAATTAAGATCAAGCCCAATTAGAATGAAAACCACGACAACATTCCATGCAAAAGTAATTAAATAAGTTCACCAATAATTAACTTTACTAATTTAATATTTCACACAAAATTTCAAATGGAACACTATCATAATTTCCTTATCATAATAATTTCTTTTTATACAAAATATCCATATGTAAAAATAAATAAAATAATGCAGTAATTTTTCCGAGTGCCGAAAAAGAACTTCTCTATAGTTAATTTTTTTACTAATTTCCGAAAAAAAGGTAAATTTCTGAGAGGCATTTTTGTCCGACGAATGATACAAAAAGGGTTCATTTATCAGTGCCGAAAATGAACGCTTCTACCCAAAAAGGTTCATAAATGAATTAAAAAACGGTAGTCCTGGTTCACTGGGAACTTTTAGATCCAATGGCTATATGGTGAGCACAAATCATGTGATACGAAGGTTGCTACTTATATCTCGGGAATATATATAAAGACCGAATTTTTCTCCTTATTTTTTTTCGAAATGTTCTCCTTTATAATACAGTGCAACTCATAATTTTGCGACTAAGATTTGATAATCTCTCGTGAAAGTACTTACCAAAACTAGAAATTCAAAATCCACTTTTAAAAATGGATGACATCGTAAATCTCTTATTTGAACGTCACTAGGCAAAAGTAATAATGCAGAATTTCTAGTTTTGGCAAGTAAGAGATTATCAAACCTTTGTCGCAAAATTATGAGTTGCACTGTGTTATAAAGGAGAATATTTCGAAAAACAATAATGCATTTTTGCATATATTTCAACCATTTTTCATTTATCACCTCTAAAACATAGTTTTTTAACGTATCAACGGTTTCTTCTGGCGTCGAAAATCGTTGTCCTTGAAGGTTTTCCTTGATGTGTGGAAACAAAAAAAAAAAAATCGTTGAATGCCAAATCAGGACTGTATTGCAGATAATCCATTAATTCAATTTTTGAGTGCTCTACAACGCTTTTGTTTGAAGTGATGTGTGAGAACTCGCTTTGTCTTGATGAAGAATAATTCTTCGGTGCTAGTTTGTTTTTCTTTTTTATTTCACGGAATTTTGGAATCTTATTTTTGTGCGTATCTCAAGTATTATTATGATTTTATTATTGTTGGGATATGCACTGAAAGAAAGAAATTCAAAGAATGTATGACGCTAACAAAGAATGATCTAAGAATCATTACAGGACTGCTAACAGGTCACTGAAGGTTGAACAATCGCATTACAAAACTGGGAATTGTTAGTGATGACACATGATGCAGACAAAGAATCTGTGAAGATATCCTAGCGCAGTGACCTGCACTTCTTCAAACTCGACAGAAATATCTGAGTTACCATATAATACCAGATGACTCATAAAAATCAAAAGATATAGGATATATGGGTCAATTGCAAAAAAAAAACGTACACAAAGAGGTTTTCATGTTTTGTTTTTAAAGTTTTTAAAATTTTCCCGTTAGAGTAGTCAAATTAAGTGAAAATTAATGGAGAATTCGAAGTTGTTTTTAGGCCCTGCAAAAAATCATTTTTTCTATGGTTTTTATACGATTTTTGTATTGAACGTCACACAGTAGATATACGGAAAAATCACTAAAAATTTAAAAAATGTTGAAAATCAATGCTTACTGTGATGTTTGTTAAGTTATTTAATAAGTTAAATCAGTTACCGAAATAATAATTTTTTTACCAAAAATACCTACATACATATTTTACAATTTTAACGGGAAAAAATAAAAATTTTTCTCCAAAAAGACACCAACATTGATGTTTTTTTCAAAGTAGTAGACTTGCAGCAATAAATAATAAAAAACTGTTAAATAATAAGCAATTTCAGAAAAAACAACAGGGTGACGTTCAATAAATTTTGTGACGTTCAATACATTTTGTTGCGCTTAACCAAACAATGTAAATCAAATTGAGAGTTTAACAAAAGTCAGGTTTAGTCTTTAAAAAAAAAAAAAACAAAATGTAAATATAAAGTATATAATTCAGCTATACATACAATTTACATCCAATTTTTTTTTTCTTTATTTTTTTACAAAAAATTAAAAAAGTCAATAGCTAGTTGAATTTGTATTGAAAATTTATTAAGACTTCCATTTTACAATATAATTTCTGAACCCTTTAAAACCACATCTTCATTTTATATCATTGGAAAGGTATAACCTAACGTAAAAACGTAAAAAAATGAAAATTATAAAAAAGAAAAAAATTATAGCACGTGTTGCTGGCATGGTCTTAAACTTAAACAAGTTAAGAGTGAGTCATCTTATTGCAATATTTTCAAAAATTTTGTACTTCTCCTCAAAATAGATGAAATAACTTTTCCAATGATACTATATTACCAGTAATCGGTCTTAAGTTGATTGAGCTACGTTGTCTCAAAATAGACCCTATTTTGGCCGCAAAAAATTATTCTAAAAATGTATACCTTCGAATTTGGTTTTCAAATCAATAAACCAATACAAGAAAAATATTTGAGCCAAATCGGAGATGATTAGCGCAACTGATCACTTCAATGTGAAATGGGCGATATCAGTAAGTAAAAACAAAAATCAGGTCAAAGTCAAACATAGGTACCATTATTTTTGCTTTCGTTTATATTTTTCATTTCGTTCCTTAGCAGCAGGCGTTAATTTTGCTATTTTACTCTTAAATATATAAAAACGAAATACAAAATTAATACTTCAGCCGGTGGTGTGACATATCTTAAAAGTGACGTTCAATACATTTGCGACTTTTTAGTTTTTTTTTTCTTAGGAATTTTATTTTGCAAATATACGAAAACAAAGAAATTAATCAAAACCTATGAAACAATGATTTTAAATTTAGATTTTTTAAATTTACTATTTTTGCTTTAATAAAAATCCGCGTGACGTTCAATACATTTTTACACGTACTTATCATGATGAACTGATAACACACAAAAAAATTTACTTTAATATTATTTAATCGTCTTAATTTTTAGAATTTCTTGAGAACTAATCTCTGCACTTCCTTAATATAACTTACTTGTCAACGAAGTGTAAAAAAAAGTGACGTTCAATACAATGCTTGGGGACTAAATGTAAATCGAAAGCCAAATTCGCGATGAAAATGTTCGCGATGAAAAGAATAACAACAAAATAAAACATAAGAAATTAATGCTATCATTACAAAACAGTTATTATTTGTTATATTTTTGCATTGTTTTCAACTTTTTTTCACGTTTTTCATCAAAAAGTGTAACAGAGGACACATGTTTTTGTATTATGCGAGTTCGAGAGAGCAATATAATATTCTTCAAAACAAATATGCAAACAATTTTAGGATTCTGAAAAATATGTTTTGTCAATAAATATTCTTCAGTGATCACTTTCTAATTTTTTATTTGTTTTTTTCTTTTTGTTTTTACCTACAAACAGAGTTACAAGAGCGGGGACAAAAAAAGAGCGTTTTGTATGCAATTGACCCATATACTAGCATTTCCTTAGAGATTCGACTAAAAGAGGCTATTTATGTCCATGAAGGGGCACAATAGACCTGAGGGTCGCAGTCCGGCCATCAATGAAACAAACGCCTCTTTTGAGGGCTTGGATAAAAGCTACTATTTGAAAGGCATTAAAAAAAAAAAATTGGTAAAAAACTATACCTACTTGCAGCCCAATTCTGTATGCTTGATAAGTCCACCATATTGAATATTTATCAAGTATTGACTTTTTGTCAATATTTGCTTTTCAAGCACCTCAAGCCATTATACAAGGTAGGAGTGACAACTGGGTATTTTCTCAAGAGTGTCTTGCACCGACTCTCATTTGCCTGTATATTTTACTTTCTATTTTCTTTTTAACTTTTTTCGTTCTCTTATTCATACTATTTTTGATAGTTGGTGCAAGACGAAAAAATTTTCACTCCTACCTTGTATAATTGTATCATGCCTCAAGCTGCTTCTCACGTTTTTTTGTCTGTTGAATGCTATTCATGAGAACAATAAGCTGCCAATAAGAACTCACCTTGTCTGGTGAATTTCGAAACTTTCATTTGTTAAGGTGCTGCGGAATACTAATAAAGCTTTCGCTTGATAAAATTCTTTACAAATTTTGGCCATGTGCTATTCGGAAACTTTTCACTCATGGTAGGAAAGAATTAACTGAGTTTCTGTCTGTCTTTCTGTCTGTTGAAATTGAATTGTCGTTTTTGCTATGCCGATAGTGTATAGAGTTGAATTTAATTTGCAAAATTATTAATAATACTGAAAATTAACAGAACTTTATGCAAATAATTTCTACTTCTGTTACTATGGTGTCGAAAGCACAAAATTTTGAATTTCTTTACGACTCACCAACTCACAAGTGTTTTTTTTTTCTATTTTTGCTTGTGTCAAAAATTCTCGTTTCTCGTGCCGATTGTCAAAATTTATACCAGCCCCTGAGCCTATTATGAATTTTTGACAATCATATTCACCTCACAAGTGGCAAATATTCTCGTTCAAACTGTCAAAATTTCACCAAGTGAAAAGTCTCCGAATAGGACACAACCTTTATTGGCAAATTGTTTGTCAAGAAAACGCAGAATAGAGCTGTTAGTTTATTGATCTAAAAAGAGACTATGTTGAGAAATAAAACACTTTTGCCAAAAAAAACTTTTTATTAAAAAACCCACTGAATTATCAAATTACCCCTGTACTATCAGTACCATCCGGCTGGTTTTTCAACTGCCGCTCTAGTTTCTCATAGTTTTTGGCCATTACTTTTATGAACTCTATTATTTTGCCTCGCTTAAAACATCCTACCCATCTCTTGATTGCCTTTTCTTTCCCGTTAATCTATCAGCCCATTTCAAAACAAGGCAGAACTGAATTGAATTGATACAATACCTGGAATCTTTGGTTTGAATTAAAAAAGAAAAAAATATAAATTTTTGGAATTTATAGAGTGCTACAAATTTTTTCGCCAGACTGTATAATGGCGCATTTTATCACCAGCATTAAAAAATTCCATAAATAACTGAAATTAGCCGAGTTTATACAGAGTGTTGCATGTTTGGCTGTTTGCTTCTCCTCTCAAGCTGGTATTTTTTAATATGCTTAATTTTTTGTAATGTTGCGCGTGTTAATGTTTGCAATTTTTTTTTTTTTTTTTAATTTTTTTGCTGTTTTTTTTATATTTTGTTGCTTTTTTCTGTTGTTGCTTTTTCCCACAGCAGCGCTGTTTAACTTTAACACGGCGAAGCTAACCATGACAAACAGCGTGCAAACAATACTTTTAACTCTCATTTAATTAACGTTTGTCTGGGCCGCAATGGAACATATTTTTAATTTGTTGCAAATGCTTATTTAAAATTATTTAATGCGGTAATTAAAAAAAGACATGATTATTAAATTGTGCAGCATGACCACAGATGTATTTTTTAATAAATTAGGCGATAACGTATTTATATGTCGAATTTCAAAACATCCCCTTTTATATATTTTTAATACATTTATTCAACGGCTTGGTGAGTACAAAATTATACAAAAAATTTTCGAAATACTCTTGCTGTTGATCAACTTGCTTGACTCGTCTCAATTTTCATCATAATTCTTTTCTTTCTCAAAAAATTGTGAAAAATATTTCTTTTCATTTTCTTTCCTGTCACTTGCTACGCCCCCTCATTAGCATATTTCTTCTAATAAATTCATTGGTGTTTTGTTTTTTTTTTTCTACAATTGGGAACACTTTCTGCCTTTGTCTTTGCATGCGTCGTCTGTCTGACTGTCTCCGTTGTGACTCTTTAATGCCAAACGATGTGTGAAACCATATCCGACTACTTCCCACAGTATTTCTAACATCTAGCGAAGAGAGAAAAAAATTTGCCCTCCAGTCAAATAGGCGCTAAACTACCTCCTATCTGACGATTCCTCTATTTTAATGGCATTCGCAACCTTTGGCCAACGTTTGAAAACGGCAATTTTTTGCGATTTTTGCGCTCATCAAAGGCGTCTTTCTTCACACCACCTTCCTTCTGGCCTTCTCGAAAAATGAAAACAAAAACATAAACATAAAATACGTAAAACCTTCGCCATCGTCATATAGCCAAGTTTGCGCCAATTTACAAGGAGAAAACCAAAAGGAGCATTTATAAGATATAAACTATCTAGTCTAGCCGTTCCGCACTAAATTTATTTGCAGACACATTACATCAAAAGCGAATTTAGATAACTACACTTGAATTCTTTACGTAGCATTATCATTAAAAAAAATTCCTAATTGTAAGTCACTCCCAAGGCCCAAAGAAGAGCTTTTGGAATATAATATAACTGCGCGTTACCTGAAAACCTTCCCAAAAAACTGCACTTACGAGGGTAAGGGAAAAAATCCCTGAAAAATAAAGCAGATGGCCCCTCAACTGTAAGTCCAATAAAACACTTGGGAAGTACCATCTTTAATTAGAATTTATTGAAATGTTCAGACTGATTTGTCTCAGTTATTTCCACCCATCTGTTTTGACACCCATGAAAAGCAATCAACCCTGAAGATTTCGATGGTTGTTGTCTATGGTTTGACAGTTGAGAATGTCAAACTATGTTGACATTTCTGTTCAGTAAGGTTTGGCAATTCATCATGAATCGTTTAACTTCAGAACAATGCTTACAAATTGTGGAAAATTACATTGAAGAAAATAAATCTGTTCGCGAAGTTTATAGAGCACTTCGTCCATTTTACGGTCAACATATTTCGGCTATTGAGCAAGGAGTACGTGCAGTTATTGATCGTTTTCGCACTAATTTTACTCTTCTCGACTCAAAACCATCAATAAGACAAAGAAATTTGCGTACCGAAGAGAATTGCTGCTGTAGCGCGAAGTGTTGAAGAAGACGCCGAAATGTCAATTCGTTGCCGTTCTCAACTTGTTGGCCTTAGTCCTTCGACAACGTTGCTTACGTTTGCTTACGTGCCTTTAAAATATAGCTCATTTGAAACTGGCCGCAGATGAGCATTTTTCCCGAAGAATTGTGTTTAGTGATGAAGCTCATTTCTGTTTAAATGCCTTCGTCAATAAGCAAAATGCCGTATATGGAGCGAAGAAAATCACCATTACATCCATTGAAATTTACCGTTTGGTGCGGTTTACACGCTGGCGGCATCATCGGTCCTTATTTCTTTCGAAATAAAGAAGGAGCTGCCGTTACCGTGAATGGCGAGGGCTATTGAGCCATGCTGACTGATTTTTTTGTTTCCAAAAATTAATCAGCAAAACATCGATGACATTTCGTTCCAACAAGATGGCGCAAATTGCCATACAGCACGCTTAACCATCAATTTATTGCAAAAGCAATTTGAAGACAACATTATTTCCCGAAATGGTCCTCTTAACTGGTCCCCTCGATCGTGCGACATAACGCCTCTCGATTACTTTTTATGGGGCTATGTTAAGTCATTAGTTTATGCCGACAAACCAACAACTGTTGAAGCATTGGAAACCAATATTCAATCCACCATTGACGCCATATGGCCAGATTTATTGAAAAAAGCAGTGAAAAATTGGTCTGATCGAATGGACTATGGAACTCTTAGCCGCGGCGGACATATGCCGGAAAGCATATTTAAAAAATAAATGCCATGAAATTATCTACCAGATTATAATAATAAAAAATTCATTTCAACAATATTTCTGTCTTGTATTATTATTTAAAGCTCTCAAGCTCTTAAAAAAACACCCTTTATTATACGTGGAATATCTTGCGTGGGAAAAAAATTATCCAACTCCAATCGTTGTTTAACAATAAACATGCTTGTTTAACATTATGGGAACTCTTCATAATGGAGGAAATCCTTCAACTCTAGAAATAGTCGATCAAAATCCATTGTGTGATATTGGATCATGGGCAAGTCAAAATGGGCATCTAAACGGAACTAGTACTGAACATTTTGCATTAATTTTTTGGATATGAGAAAGCTACGTAGGCTGCTACTTATATTTGTGGATAGGACAACGCTAATGTTATTCCAGTCAAACTGACGTTTCCATTGGAGAATTTGATATTTTTCAACCCATACGTACTCACAAGGTCTTGATATACGTCTGCTTATTGTGTTATTTGCAGTGCTTCTAAAATTTTATTTCATAACAAAAATGGAATCAAGACGTGAACATTTTTGTGCGCTTATTTTTTACAACTTTTGACGTGAATTGTCTCAATTCAACTTTTGTCAGTGAAGCACCATCAAATATCTTAGCATATCGGTGGTACACAAAATTCAACCGGGGCCGTACTTCGCTCACTGACGAATTTCGTGAAGGGAATCCAAAATCTGTTGTTGTGCCACAAAACATTGATGCTGTACGCGAACTGATAGTGTTTTATTGTCATGTGATATTACGTAAGATTGAGGCATCCCTGGGCATCCATGTATCCACCAGCATACATACCATTTTACATGAACACATAGTTGTGAAAAAGATTTGTTCATTTTCATAATTTGTTCATAATTTGACAATAGCTCAAAACAAAAAAACGCTCAAGAAAAAAAATTGCGGCAATCTTTAAAAGATTACGCTCCCCGAAATTAGATATTTGTCTTCCTAAGTAGTTTCGAAGTATTTTTGGTGGAGAGAATTTCTAACTTTTGTTTACAAATGCCTTAGAAACTATAGGGTGGGTTATTAAAAGCTTCGGGATATTTTTTGCCAATAATACAAAAAAAAAAAAAACCAAAACCAAACTATTAGGTGTGAAATCATTTTTCGTTTAAACGATGTAAATTTATTTCGATCACTTATGGAATATGATTTCACGTAAATAAACGTCTCCACAGCGAATTCCATCACATTCCGTAATGTTTTAGTTTGAATAGCGACCATTTCATGTCAAATATTGTCTTAAAAGCTTCCAAGGTCCGTGGCTTGTTAACATAAGCTTTGGCTTATTGTTAATTGTTAAATTGTTAAATTTTCCATGAAAGGAGACGTCAATATAAAGGTTTTTATATACAAACGGTCTTTGTTTGTGTATTGGTTCATGAATTATAGGCATTTTAGTGAACTTATACAACAATACAGGTGTGAACAAATACAGGTGCGCACATATGGTGTATATGGGAAAATATTTGCAAGGGAAATTGGAAATAAATGGAATATTGGAATAATTTGGCAAGTCTCACTTTAGTTTGCATTTGAGCGAAAAATATAGGCATAGTAACAATTATCCATATTTTTTTTTTTCCATACCCCATTTTACCGCCCACAAATCAATAAAAATGCTTTATTTAAGACGGTTTTGGTCGTATTAGACTAAAATTTGGTAAATAAGTTCGTATGATTACTGTCGGTAACTATACTAAAACTGGGCATGGTCTAACTATGTATATACGCCCACTTTTTAGAAATCATTATTATTCCTTGAAGAAGTTGTACATAGTAGTTGTACACGTTTTGATAGAGAAACTTGATATGTAGATGCTATGGGCCCAAGAGGCAGTTACTATATATTTGAGCGAACACATTACACAAGGGGGAATTTGGCCACACAGGCCAAATTTATGATATCGAATTGCTTTGGAAATAAATGTTGTATAACAATGAAGGTCTTTCGAAAATGGGGCATGGCTCCACCCATATAAGCCATATTTACGATACAGAATAGCTATAGAAGTAAAAGTCACAGAACATTGAAACTCAGAATGTAGATACCATTTGGCGATGTCCTTCTTCTAGAAAAGGTGACATGCATTGGACAAGGGGTGTGTCTCCACCCATACAAGCCAAATTTATGACCCAGAAAAGCTATGGAAGTAAAAGACGAAGAACATAGGATTAAAAATGAAGTTACTACTTGGTAATATCCTGCTACTGGGAAATGAAAAATGCAAAAAATTTACAATAGAGAACGCTGCTATAGACTCCAAAACTACTGAGCCGATTGAGCTCGAATTTGCGCAGTAACTATGGCGTCATTCATTAATTACGTTACCAATTTAGTAGAGAGAGAGGTTTTAAAATGTACTACGATAAGTAACGAATGGGGTGAGGGGGTCTCAGATATAGTAATGTAACCAAAAATAAAAAAACTCGAAAAATTGAAATTAATACAACCCAACATTTCAAACCATTTTCATCCTTACATCTTCATGTTTGACCGTTTAAATTGACTGTTAACTATTGGCAAGTGTAGTAAGGGCATAATTTTTCTTTGCTTGCTTTTCGACAGTTATTTTTTCTATTTTCGAATATTTTTTAATCAATTAATTTTTTTATTTCATATACTACGTTACTTTATGGGGGTGGAGGGGAGTGTTTTTGAAATGCACTACGAAGAGTACTGGAATGGGGTAAAAAAAAAATTGAAAATCGGTCAGGTAATTTATGAACGACCCCTATGTTTTGAGTACGAGATGGTTTAGAATAATAACGCTGAAGGCATTGCAACATTTTCCGGTACTTATCTAGATAAGGTGCAGCAAAGCGCACCGGGAAAAAGCTAGTTCATGATAATTTTATGCCCAAAATCATTATCGGTTTGGGCCATGTTCACCTCGAAATTCGCATAATCCAAGCGAGTGGATTGTCGATCGGTAACAGTCGTTGCATTAATTGAATTTTGTTCGAGAATAACTTTAAATCAGCACGAGTTATGCGATGGAGAGATGTGCGAGGGATGCCCAACTGGCAAGAACAGCGACGACTAGATGTTGATGGTGATCTCTCAACGTTGGCCTTTACAGTCTCAATGTTCTCATCAGACAGCCTCGGACAATGTCTGCCATTACCTAGATTAGCGGTGGCGATAAATTTTTTAGTGTAAAAGCCTGATGGTCTGGTCTGAAGGCGCTTTCTTCACTCGATATTTTGCACGATACGCAAGTTACGTTTTTACAATTGAGAACATGTTTTGAGTGTAAAGCTGCACGATAACAGTGCGTTATGGTGGCGTGTATTGTTCCATGGCACAAATTCACGTGGACTGACGCTTCGGACGCGGTGTGTCATAAGCCGATCTGAAAACAAAAGAAAAAGTTATAAGGTTGACAGATGCCCAAGGTTTAAATGACCCACTCTGTATATCGAGGTGATAACCTCTAAGAGTCCGCTCACATATTCGGAGGTTAAGTAAGTTTACACTCTCAAGACCTCCTTAATTACTTTGTAAGTACTTGAAACGAAGCAAGCCATACAAGCGTCCTTCACATTAATTTACGAAGTATTATGGAGAGAGAATATTTTCCAATTGTATTCACAAATGTCTTAGAAGCTATATCGAGATGGAAACCTCTAACAGTCTGGGTACTGGAACGTGTTAGAAGCTCAATTGTTAGTTGGAGATTCTTAAGATAACTTCTAACTTGAGTGTACATATTCGTACACATATTTCTTTGTTGTAATAATTGAAGCAATCATGGAAAGATATCTTAGAATTCCCGACAAAATTCCAAATTCCTGAATACGGACATTGATGTTTCACAGTAATTTTGCCATTAATTTTCAAAATCACCAACAATCCAGTTCAATGCGCTTTTCCTCGCTTTATGGCTAAAATCAATTTCCTCATCTTCATTATTTCCCACAGTGTATGCTGCTAGTGACCATATTCATCCAATCGAATGTAATGATTTTCAATTCATTTTCATGTCACATGACAAAACATGGGAACACTTCAAGTCGAAGGTGGCGCCGCTAAAGGCGTACTACAATGTTGCTGGAATAATGCTGTGGACCCCTTTCCCTCTTCCCCTTTTCTCTACCACACCATCAGCATCGCACTAACATCAAGTTAAACTCTCCCAGGATAGTGCTTTTTGAAGGCGTCAGAGCATAGGGCGTACACATTGTTTAATTTAAACTCCAAGCTGTTGGCTGCCGGAAATGTCAAAATCTTAAAATCTTTGCCAAATTCTATTACATAAGCTTTGAAAATAAATTACTTCCGCTAAGCCTTAAAAGCTATAAAGCTTTAATAACGCCGGCATTGTACCAATGCTTCCAACGAACAGCTTACCACCTAGACCAATAACTTTATTATTATTTTTATCGTTATCATTATTGCTATTATGAAGGATATTGCTAAGGAATAAGTTGAAATAATGTCCACAACCTTAGCTGCTTGAAAGACGATGTCGTCGTAGCTACTTATAGTGAAAGAATATTTCTCAAAAATTTATTCAACAAATATTGAGTAACCAACTAATATCTATGCAAACAAGCATAGAACCCGAGCGAACATTCAATAAGTTGGCTTTAATGTCGGCTCATAACTCAAATAATGTGCACAACGCAGTCAACCCTAAAGCGAGAAGGAATTCTCTGAGCAACATACTAAATGGTGTGTACGTCTGTCTTCCTGTGTGTGCGATAGGATTTGTGTGTTTGTAAGGAAGCCCCTTGTACAACAGATCAAGTATGCGTTTATGTCTGAAGTTAAGCGGAGTGGAGCGTAGGAGCAACCAAAAGTGGTCAGTGGGATGCACATGTTGCCAACAGCCGACTGCTAATGTCTTCAATTTTAATCTGTGCCCTAAGCTCCATGTCTGACATATTTATTAATTTTGTGGAACCACCTTCTAGCTGTTCACTGCTAACATGTGAGTGTGTATGTATGTGTTCCTGTGCGTAGCTGTGTGTTTGCGTCGCGCCTTGAATTCACTTTGCTTGACCATAAAAAGCTTCTTATATATAATTTTTTTTTTTCAATTTTTTCTCTTTGTGCTTCTTCACCCAGTTCTGATTCTGGTTTTGCTTTAGGTTTATTTTGGATTTTTTTTTTTTTTTTTTTGTTTGACGTTTATTTTTTCCATTCGATTTCATTTCAACTCATGCTGACTTCATGTTTACCACATTATTTGTTAAGACAGACTTTTTAACGTAAATCTGTGATTAATGCTGATCCTTCCTTTGTCAGCTTCAGCCAGTATTTCTGTGTTGTTCCTGTTGTTGTTGCTGTGGGGAATCATTATTTGTGTAGACAGTGTTGCATAATGCTTCCTGCTATGCCGACTGAGGTGTTGCTTTCAGAAAGCATTAATTTGAACAATGGCTACGTTGTATTAGTTCCACAGAATGGTTTATTTGAATAAATATGAAATTTAAGGAAATCCTCAGATGAAATCTTGATCAGATTATTACGAAAATGACAACAAAGTGGAGACAAAAATATGAACAACAAAATAAATTTTATCAAAATGAAATTTGGAAATTATAAATGTTGGTCGATTTGAAATTAAGCGCTGAAGTAAATACATTGTGAATATGACCGCAATGGAATATGAACATGAGCAAAAATATGAATATGAATATGAATATGAATATGAATATGAATATGAATATGATTATGAATATGAATATGAATATGAATATGAATATGAATATGAATATGAATATGAATATGAATATGAATATGAATAGGAATATGAATATGAATATAAATAGGAATATGAATATGAATATGAATACGAATATGAATATGAATATGAATATGAATATGAATACGAATATGAATATGAATATGAATATGAATATGAATATGAATATGAATATGAATATGAATATGAATATGAATACGAATATGAATATGAATATGAATATGAATATGAATATGAATATGAATATGAATATGAATATGAATACGAATATGAATATGAATATGAATATGAATATGAATATGAATATGAATATGAATATGAATATGAATATGAATATGAATATGAATATGAATATGAATATGAATATGAATATGAATATGAATATGAATATGAATATGAATATGAATATGAATATGAATATAAATATAAATATGAATATGAATATGAATATGAATATGAATATGAATATGAATATGAATATGAATATGAATATGAATACGAATATGAATATGAATATGAATATGAATATGAATATGAATATGAATATGAATATGAATATGAATATGAATATGAATATGAATATGAATATGAATATGAATATGAATATGAATATGAATATGAATATGAATATGAATATGAATATGAATATGAATATGAATATGAATATGAATATGAATATGAATATGAATATGAATATGAATATGAATATGAATATGATTATAAATAGGAATATGAATATGAATATGAATACGAATATGAATATGAATATGAATATGAATACGAATATGAATATGAATATGAATATGATTATGAATATGAATATGAATATGAATACGAATATGAATATGAATATGAATATGAATATGAATATGAATATGAATATGAATACGAATATGAATATGAATATGAATATGAATATGAATATGAATATGAATATGAATATGAATATGAATATGAATATGAATATGAATATGAATATAAATATAAATATGAATATGAATATGAATATGAATATGAATATGAATATGAATATGAATATGAATATGAATATGAATATGAATATGAATATGAATATGAATATGAATATGAATATGAATATGAATATGAATATGAATATGAATATGAATATGAATATGAATATGAATATGAATATGAATATGAATATGAATATAATATGAATATGAATATGAATATGATTATGAATATGAATATGAATATGAATATGAATATGAATATGAATAAAAATATGAATATGAATATGAATATGAATATGAATATGAATATGAATATGAATATGAATATGAATATGAATATGAATATGAATATGAATATGAATATGAATATGAATATGAATATGAATATGAATATAAATATGAATATGAATATGAATATGATTATGAATATGAATATGAATATGAATATGAATATGAATATGAATATGAATATGAATATGAATATGAATATGATTATGAATATGAATATGAATATGATTATGAATATGAATATGAATATGAATATGAATATGAATATGAATATGAATATGATTATGAATATGAATATGAATATGAATATGAATATGAATATGAATAAAAATATGAATATGAATATGAATATGAATATGAATATGAATATGAATATGAATATGAATATGAATATGAATATGAATATGAATATGAATATGAATATGAATATGAATATGAATATGAATATGAATATGAATATGAATATGAATATGAATATGAATATGAATATGAATATGAATATGAATATGAATATGATTATGAATATGAATATGAATATGAATATGAATATGAATATGAATAAAAATATGAATATGAATATGAATATGAATAAAAATATGAATATGAATATGAATATGAATATGAATATGAATATGAATATGTATATGAATATGAATATGAATATGAATATGAATATGAATATGAATATGAATATGAATATGAATATGAATATGAATATGAATATGAATATGAATATGAATATGAATATGAATATGAATATAAATATGAATATGAATATGAATATGAATATGAATATGAATATGAATATGAATATGAATATGAATATGAATATGAATATGAATATGAATATGAATATGAATATGAATATGAATATGATTATGAATATGAATATGAATATGATTATGAATATGAATATGAATATGAATATGAATATGAATATGAATATGAATATGAATATGATTATGAATATGAATATGAATATGAATATGAATATGAATAAAAATATGAATATGAATATGAATATGAATATGAATATGAATATGAATATGAATATGAATATGAATATGAATATGAATATGAATATGAATATGAATATGAATATGAATATGAATATGAATATAAATATGAATATGAATATGAATATGAATATGAATATAAATATGAATATGAATATGAATATGAATATGAATATGAATAAAAATATGAATATGAATATGAATATGAATATGAATATGAATAAAAATATGAATATGAATATGAATATGAATATGAATATGAATTTGAATATGAATATGAATATGAATATGAATATAAATATGAATATGAATATGAATATGAATATGAATATGAATATGAATATGAATATGAATATGAATATGAATATGAATATGAATATGAATATGAATATGAATATGAATATGAATATGAATATGAATATGAATATGAATATGAATATAAATATGAATATGAATATGAATATGAATATGAATATGAATATGAATATGAATATGAATATGAATTTGAATATGAATATGAATAAAAATATGAATATGAATATGAATATGAATATGAATATGAATATGAATATGAATATGAATATGAATATGAATATGAATATGAATATGAATATGAATATGAATATGAATATGAATATAAATATGAATATGAATATTAATATGTATAAGAATATGAATATGAATATGAATATGAATATGAATATGAATATGATAATGAATATGAATATGAATAAAAATATGAATATGAATATGAATAAAAATATGAATATGAATATGAATATGAATATGAATATGAATATGAATATGAATATGAATATGAATATAAATATGAATATGAATATGAATATGAATAAGAATATGAATATGAATATGAATATGAATATGAATATGAATATGAATATGAATATGAATATGAATATGAATATGAATATGAATATGAATATGAATATGAATATGAATATGAATATGAATATGAATATGAATATGAATATGAATATGAATATGAATACGAATATGAATATGAATATGAATATGAATATGAATAAAAATATGAATATGAATATGAATATGAATATGAATATGAATATGAATATGAATATGAATATGAATATGAATATGAATATGAATATGAATATGAATATGAATATGAATATGAATATGAATATGAATACGAATATGAATATGAATATGAATATGAATATGAATAAAAATATGAATATGAATATGAATATGAATATGAATATGAATATGAATATGAATATGAATATGAATATGAATATGAATATGAATATGAATATGAATATGAATATGAATATGAATATGAATATGAATATGAATATGAATATGAATAAATATGAATATGAATATGAATATGAATATGAATATGAATATGAATATGAATATGAATATGAATATGAATATGAATATGAATATGAATATGAATATGAATATGAATATGAATATGAATATGAATATGAATATGAATATGAATATGAATATGAATATGAATATGAATATGAATATGAATATGAATATGAATATGAATATGAATATGAATATGAATATGAATATGAATATGAATATGAATATGAATATGAATATGAATATGAATATGAATATGAATATGAATATGAATATGAATATGAATATGAATATGAATATGATTATGAATATTATGAATATATGAATATATGAATATGAATATGAATATGAATATGAATACGATTATGAATATGAATATGAATATGAATATGAATATGAATATGAATATGAATATGAATATGAATATGAATATGAATATGAATATGAATATGAATATGAATATGAATATGAATATGAATATGAATATGAATATGAATATGAATATGAATATGAATATGAATATGAATATGAATATGAATATGAATATGAATATGAATATGAATATGAATATGAATATGAATATGAATATGAATATGAATATGAATATGAATATGAATATGAATATGAATATGAATATGAATATGAATATGAATATGAATATGAATATGAATATGAATATGAATATGAATATGAATATGAATATGAATATGAATATGAATATGAATATGAATATGAATAAGAATATGAATATGAATATGAATATGAATTTGAATATGAATATGAATATGATTATGAATATAATGAATATATGAATATATGAATATATGAATATATGAATATGAATATGAATATGAATATGAATACGATTATGAATATGAATATGAATATGAATATGAATATGAATATGAATATGAATATGAATATGAATATGAATATGAATATGAATATGAATATGAATATGAATATGAATATGAATATGAATATGAATATGAATATGAATATGAATATGAATATGAATATGAATATGAATATGAATATGAATATGAATATGAATATGAATATGAATATGAATATGAATATGAATATGAATATGAATATGAAAATGAATATGAATATGAATATGAATATGAATATGAATATGAATATGAATATGAATATGAATATGAATATGAATATGAATATGAATATGAATATGAATATGAATATGAATATGAATATGAATATGAATATGAATATGAATATGAATATGAATATGAATATGAATATGAATATGAATATGAATATGAATATGAATATGAATATGAATATGATTATGAATATGAATATGAATATGAATATAAATATGAATATGAATATGAATATGAATATGAATATGAATATGAATATGAATATGAATATGAATATGAATATGAATATGAATATGAATATGAACATGAATATGAATAAAAATATGAATATGAATATGAATAAAAATATGAATATGAATATGAATATGAATATGAATATGAATATGAATATGAATATGAATATGAATATGAATATAAATATGAATATGAATATGAATATGAATAAGAATATGAATATGAATATGAATATGAAAATGAATATGAATATGAATATGAATATGAATATGAATATGAATATGAATATGAATATAAATATGAATATGAATATGAATATGAATACGAATATGAATATGAATATGAATATGAATATCAATATGAATAAAAATATGAATATGAATATGAATATGAATATGAATATGAATATGAATATGAATATGAATATGAATATGAATAATAATATGAATATGAATATGAATATGAATATGAATATGAATATGAATCTGAATATGAATATGAATATGAATATGAATATGAATATGAATATGAATATGAATATGAATATGAATATGAATATGAATATGAATATGAATATGAATATGAATATGAATATGAATATGAATATGAATATGAATATGAATATGAATATGAATATGATTATGAATATTATGAATATATGAATATATGAATATATGAATATATGAATATGAATATGAATATGAATATGAATACGATTATGAATATGAATATGAATATGAATATGAATATAAATTTGAATATGAATATGAATATGAATATGAATATGAATATGAATATGAATATGAATATGAATATGAATATGAATATGAATATGAATATGAATATGAATATGAATATGAATATGAATATGAATATGAATATGAATATGAATATGAATATGAATATGAATATGAATATGAATATGAATATGAATATGAATGTGAATATGAATATGAATATGAATATGAATATGAATATGAATATGAATATGAATATGAATATGAATATGAATATGAATATGAATATGAATATGAATATGAATATGAATATGAATAAGAATATGAATATGAATATGAATATGAATATGAATATGAATATGAATATGAATATGAATATGAATATGAATATGAATATGAATATGAATATGAATATGAATATGAATATGAATATGAATATAAATATGAATATGAATATGAATATGAATAAGAATATGAATATGAATATGAACATGAATATGAATATGAATATGAATATGAATATGAATATGAATATGAATATGAATATGAATATGAATATGAATATGAATATGAATATGAATATGAATATGAATATGAATATGAATATGAATATGAATATGAATATGATTATGAATATTATGAATATATGAATATATGAATATATGAATATATGAATATATGAATATATGAATATATGAATATATGAATATATGAATATGAATATGAATATGAATACGATTATGAATATGAATATGAATATGAATATGAATATGAATATGATTATGAATATGAATATGAATATGATTATGAATATGAATATGAATATGAATATGAATATGAATATGAATATGAATATGATTATGAATATGAATATGAATATGAATATGAATATGAATATGAATAAAAATATGAATATGAATATGAATATGAATATGAATATGAATATGAATATGAATATGAATATGAATATGAATATGAATATGAATATGAATATGAATATGAATATGAATATGAATATGAATATGAATATGAATATGAATATGAATATGAATATGAATACGATTATGAATATGAATATGAATATGAATATGAATATGAATATGAATATGAATATGAATATGAATATGAATATGAATATGAATATGAATATGAATATGAATATGAATATGAATATGAATATGAATATGAATATGAATATGCATATGAATATGAATATGAATATGAATATGAATATGAATATGAATATGAATATGAATATGAATATGAATATGAATATGAATATGAATATGAATATAAATATGAATATGAATATGAATATGAATATGAATATGAATATGAATATGAATATGAATATGAATATGAATATGAATATGAATATGAATATGAATATGAATATGAATATGAATATGAATATGAATATGAATATGAATATGATTATGAATATGAATATAAATAGGAATATGAATATGAATACGAATATGAATATGAATTTGAATTTGAATATGAATATGAATATGAATATGAACATAAATATGAATATGAATATGAATACGAATATGAATATGAATATGAATATGAATATGAATATGAATATGAATATGAATATGAATATGAATATGAATATGAATATGAATACGAATATGAATATGAATATGAATATGAATATGAATACGAATATGAATATGAATATGAATATGAATATGAATATGAATATGAATATGAATATGAATATGAATATGAATATGAATATGAATATGAATATGAATATGAATATGAATATGAATATGAATATGAATATGAATATGCATATGAATATGAATATGAATATGAATATGAATATGAATATGAATATGAATATGAACATAAATATGAATATGAATATGAATATGAATAAGAATATGAATATGAATATGAATATGAATATGAATATGAATATGAATATGAATATGAATATGAATATAAATATGAATATGAATATGAATATGAATATGAATATGAATATGAATATGAATATGAATATGAATATGAATATGAATATGAATATGAATATGAATATGAATATGAATATGAATATGAATATGAATATGAATATGAATATGAATATGATTATGAATATGAATATAAATAGGAATATGAATATGAATACGAATATGAATATGAATTTGAATTTGAATATGAATATGAATATGAATATGAACATAAATATGAATATGAATATGAATACGAATATGAATATGAATATGAATATGAATATGAATATGAATATGAATATGAATATGAATATGAATATGAATATGAATATGAATACGAATATGAATATGAATATGAATATGAATATGAATACGAATATGAATATGAATATGAATATGAATATGAATATGAATATGAATATGAATATGAATATGAATATGAATATGAATATGAATATGAATATGAATATGAATATGAATATGAATATGAATATGAATATGAATATGAATATGAATATGAATATGAATGTGAATATGAATATGAATTTTAATATGAATATGAATGTGAATATGAATATGAATATGAACATGAACATGAATGTGAGTACCTATTTGATCATAAAACGAATCCTAAAACAAAATCCAAGTCATGGTGAAGTCACTGTAAAGTTTCACCTAGAGAAATACTCTTGATATCCTCAAAATTTTTATCGTTGAAGCTTCCAAGAAGTTTTTAACATGGTAGGCTCTTAAGTGGTCAGAGGTTTTAAACACTCCTTCTCATATCGTTAAGTTATCTTCATCTTATCACTAGGCTTCATGCTTTCGAAAACATCTTGAGCATCTACATAACAGAACAAAAGCCATTTGCCAATCTTCAAAATGACTATAACGAACATTCTGCAATCTATAAAAGTGATGATCATGCTTATCAAACACCTCAGTGTAACGTTACTGCCATATTCATCACCATTATTTGATCTATCTGGAAGAACATTTTATTGAATCTTTAATCAAATCTTCATTGATTCATCCATCAGCAACTAGACACGAACCTATAAACCGACAGCTGCCATTATTTGGATGATCGTTGCTTAGATCACTTAACCCATGCGATGCAAACTGATCGCATTGTGTGATTAGACGGACGTCTGCCAGCTCTTCATCAGGTTTAATTGATAACGATCACTGGGGGATGCATTTTAGAGCATTTCAAAGACATCGATCGATCACACGATCACGTTAAACTGTCTGTCTATTGTGCATCACGTGCGTTTATCTATGTAATTTTATAAAAACATGTTCGGTGTAAATTTCTTCTGATGTTTTTTGTATTTTGTAGTTACACAAAATGTTGCATGTGTTTTTTTACTTTTCTATGACGGACCACACCGAAGACAAAACCCGATTGCAGACTAATTCCTTCAATGCTGAATTCTGAGACTTTCATGAGTCTTTAGCTAGAACTTGAACTTGAACTCTAGCTTAAAACACACAAGATCACTAGGAATTTCAGTCTCGATCTTCCGGAAATTTCTCTCTTTAGCCACTTATTCCTTCTAGTGCACAGTGTATCATCACAAACACAAAAAATAAACTTTTAATTATACAGCAAAAGTGTTTGTTTTAATGTTCCTAGCCCAGTGCTGAGCGGCAGCAGCACAGTTCCAGCGATCTTCAACACAGATCAGTTGCATGCTGCACACAAATTGTACACAAACCAAAAAACAATGACAAAAAATATGAATAAATAACTAGGCATACCTTCAGGCGGCAGCCAACATGCTATGGTTTTAAATTCTAACAACAAAAACCAAAACAACAACCAAAAAGAAAACATGCAAATAAAGCACTGAGAACACGCAAGAACAACCAAAAAAATTCAAATGCAAACACACAAAAGAACAATATTTAACAAACAAACAACAATAAAAACAACAAGTACGACTTGATGCAGCTTCAGCCAATTCTAGATAAGATCATTAGTCCGACAACCAGTCAACTTGGCGACCGTCGGAATAATTCAAAGATTTCTTGCCTCTATCCTTAAGGAACACAAAAAAAACAAGGGAGTGCCTTTGATATAAATAGTAGACACTGCCAACTGAACTTAAGAACTTTGAACTGATTTGTTTGTTGGAGTGGACAGACGTTGTAGTCAGTTAAGAAGAGAGTAAACTTTTTTGTTATTGTTTTTGCTTTTCGGTTTGGAATCGTTTTCTTTGGCGTACAAGTTAATTTCATACACAAACACTTTAATTATAAACAGATATTTATATACCCGGAATATTATATTTTGTTGACTTATCATAACTTTAAGAACTACAGTCAATTACGGGGAATTAGTACCGATATTGTAAATAGTACATGGAAAATTTTTGATACAATCGAGTATTTAAGCTGTCTAAGAGCACGGAAATAATCATGAAACAATCTCTCAAGACAGTAACATTTCTCGAAGATATGTAGAACAAGGGATCTTGATATTGGATCGCAATATACTGTCTAGCATAAGCAGCTAGCAACAATATTGTTAACGAAAATTTTAAAATTGAAGAATTTATGTGGATAGATGTATATGTATAGAAAAGAATACTTGATATAATCAAAATTATATTCATATCCATTAACATTTTCATATTCCTATTCATTATCTTTCGAAAAAATTTTCATAAGAATAAAAATTTTTTTATTTTTTCCAAAAAATAGGCTTTCATCAAGGTCCTCAAAATAGAACTTAGTTTCAATATTTCAATAAAATAGCAAGTATTGAGGATTTGTGATTAAAAAAATTATATAGCTAACATACGAAAAATACAAATTTTGCCATATTTTGGCCAAGAACCCAATAAATAGTTTCTATTGTTCGGATCTTCACAAATGCAAGTATGCGATGGTTTGGATGCAAGTATGCGACGAGTTGATTGCAATATTGCACGGTCGAATGGTTGAAACTGCCAACTGCTGTACGATAAGCGATTGTACAGCTGTTGTACCGTGTAGAAGCCGCTTTATTCTCATTCTTTCCTAATAATTGTCCTACTTCTTGTCCAAACTTCTGTTTTAGTCCATGTCCAAATTACCTACCTTATCCTTGTTGGAAGGATTTCTGACCTTATAGCCAAATAACTTTTTTTTTCAAAATGCTATAAAAAAAACTACTGAATATTTTCTCCAATTTATTTTTTTATTTGAATGTACAATCCTTCCGGTTAATAAAGGAAAATAATTTCATTCAAATGGCTGCCTCTGCTGGCCATGCAGTAGCCTACACGATCGGTCCAATTTTTAAGCACATTATCGATTGTGTGCAGCTGTATTTCACCAATGGCTTCACGAATATTGTCCTTTAAAGCGTCAATTGTCTCTGGCTTGTCGGCGTAACACTTATCTTTGAGGGCACCCCACAAATAATAGTCCAACGGTGTCAAATCGCAGCTCCGAGGTGGCCAAATGACATCAGCTCTGCGGCTGATAATGCGATCTTCAAAAACAGGGCGCAAAACTTCGAGTGTAGCTTCGGCTGTGTGGCACGTAGCGCCGTCCTGTTGAAACCAAATGTTGCCAATATCCTCCTCTTCAATTTTTGTGAACAAAAATTCGTTCAACATGGCCCGATAACGATGGCCATTGACTGTAAGGGCCACTTCTTGCTCATCTTCGAAGAAAAATGGCCCAATTATGCCTCTGGACTAAAATCCGCACCAAACAGTGACTCGTTTTGGGTGCATCGGCTTTTCAATGTATGCGTGCGGGTTTTCTGTGCCCCAAATGCGACAATTTTGCTTGTTTACATACCCGCCAAGATCAAAATGAGCTTCATCTGAAAAGATGATTTTTTTGGCAAAATCGGAATTTTCTGTAAGTCGATCGCAGGCCCACTCAGCGAAGTTGTTCAAGCGTATACACAACCATATTCGTTCAGCGGAAGGATAAAACTAATTATCTGTCAAATCAGACATGTGCTAAGTGTTACCATTCACGAAATAAGCACTAGTTGAAAAAGAAAACGTTAGATGGCGGACCCTTTACCTTTCCTAATCCTTGACACGCTTCTTTTCTCAAACTTAGTCCTAATTGTAGTCATTAGTGAGTCCAAATATTTGTTCTATTCCTTGTCCTATTTCTTGTCCTTATCCTTTTAATAATCTTGTACTAAATATTGTATAAATGGGTGTGTATAAATCATTGTCCTTATCCTTGTCCCATTCCTTGCCTTTGTCTTTTTCTCAATGTCTTAATTCTTGTCGTAATCCTAGTCCAATTCCGTGATCTAGTATATGTCCAAGCCTTTGTCCTTATCTTTGTATTATTCATTATCTCAATTTTTGTCCAAATCTATGCCCTCAAATTTTTTTGTATCCCGCAATCGTTTATCCTTGCCTTAATCCAAATCCTTGTCCTAATTTTAATTCGAATTGAATCTATTTTTTTTTTTTTATTTTTGCTTTTGCATTTGGTGCATTAAATTACTTGAAGCAGTTCCCTGAGAGGCGCCATGACGCCAAAATTCTTTTTTTTTTTAATATTTAGCATGTGACCGAAAACCTCAGCTGTACTGTCGTTCCATAAAATTTTATTTATAGCCAATGGTGCCGGACTTATAATTTCATGCAAAGTTTTTTTATTGTTGTTTCATTTTTAACTGCATTATGCAGTTGTCTCTTTAGTGTCGTGGCTCCAAAAATAATTTTATGATTTTTGTTATGAAGTCAAAGAACCATATTCTCTTGTCGTAAAAAAATATTTTTGTAGCACTTCTACTGAGCGAGCAATAATTCCATGCAACAGTATTGCATTTTTGTTACAAAAGCTGGGACCTCCACGACCTGACGACGTCATAATTTATTTTTGTCGTAAGGCCAAGTATAAATCTTTTATTTCTGTTTTATAGCATTTACAGTGCTCAATATACTCACCGAGTTATAATTCTATGCAACGCCGTTGCTTGATTGATGCATTTCCGATCTTGTAGCGGCTCTCTCCACGGCCACATGATGTCATGAATTTTTTGTCAATTTTTATCATAAGAGCTAAGAACTAGTCTTTACGGGCATATAATATGTTTTACCACTGCACCCCATCTATATCGCGTTATTATTCGATGTAGCATATAAGCCGATGACGTCTTTAATTTTTTTTTTTTTTTTTGTCATAAAGTCAATTAACCCTTAATTTCATGTCATTCCTTTTATCGTACCACGTTTATTCAGTGAGCATCAATTCTATGCAGCACCACACCTTTTCAATTTTTTTTTTAATTTGCGTGGTAAAACGTCCAACTGTATGTAGGTGTCCAGTCATAACTATTATGCTTATCAAGGGTCCGAAATGACCCAGTTTTTTATCTATCATGCCATTTCGAACCGATGCAGACCTTTAAGGATATTGAACCTGAAATCATTTGAGAAGTTGCTGATGATGTTGGCATATTAATTGTCCTATGCCAGAAATTTTTTCGTATGTTTTGGTTTTCCAATAAAACTTGTTTCAAAAGTGTTAAATTTCGACCAAACTAGCAGCGAATAGAAGTTGCTCAGGAGTCGCAGAACGATGCAGAACTATTTAAAAGTATCATAAAAGGTGATGAAATATGGGTTTATGTTATGGTTATGATGTCGAAACTTAGACGCAATCTTCCCAGTTATATTATTACCTACTAAAAAAAAAAACAGGTGCGTCACTGGACACACGAGAGAAGCGAAGCATTTTCGCAAATTCATAGATTTGATAATTTAATAGCGTTTTTTCGATTAAAATAATTTTTAAATTCAAAACTTTAAAATAACAAAGTATATATATCATATATATTAACCCTCTTCGGTCCTCCCTTAAAGCCCCCTGTTCAGTTGTAGGGAATATATATACAAAAATCATTAATTTTGTTACAATTTAATCAACTTACAGGTTGTTTATTTTTAACGATATTTATAACGACCTTTAGTAGGAAGTAGAAACAACATCTAATACACAATCCTTAGTGAATATTTCTTTTAGTTCGTTCGTTCTTTTAGTTCGTTAGGTCTTTTAGTTCGCATGGACAAACCGAAGATTCAAACCATAGCTCGGTAAATTTAATTATCTTTGCTCTAGTTCGTTTTGTTTGCTACTTTTGTCGGTTGGCTAGCCAATACACAGTCCTAGAATAGCCAACACACAATCCTTTCTTAAAGTAATAGATTATAGTGGTCTGCTGAAACATAGATTTAGCTAATGTTTATCACTGAATCAACAAAGTAATGAAAGAAAGGTTTTTAGCGTAATGGTTAGAGGAAAGTACCAACAAACGATAGAACTGTGAGTTGTGGGTTGAGTTCCTGCAGCGGTCAAGAAATTATTTTTAATTTAACATTTTCTGGTTCAATTGATGCAAGCAAAAAACAATATCAATTCTAAGAAAAAAGGTGTCGGAAAAAAGTGTCGTTTTTTCTGATTTCACTCTAGCAAATCGCAGAACGAGGCGTAAAAAGCTTCGCTTCAAAAATAAAAAGAACCAGGAGTACCAAAACGCGTCTTGGTATCATTCTATCGGCGGTTTATTCTTTCAACAGCTGATAAACAAGCAAACATCCAATATGACAAGCTTACCAATACAACAACAAAAAAAGTGCCAATCGGACCAACACAGCCCACAAAATTTCAAAATTTCCAGTACTTTTTGAACCTGTCTCGTACATTACATTTTTAATTTTCTGCGCATTTTTGTGGGAACTTAGGCCAAGGAATTTATCACAACTTTTTAAAGGTTTCCGAAACGAAATTGTACTATAGGAGAGTTAAATGTGGAAATTGAATTTATGATTACATAATGATATTTACTCGTATTCTGAAAAAATCATTGTGAGATAAACCAGTTCATATCATTGGTGATAAAACTTTGAGATATTCACAGTCGATTTCAGCTCCTAAATTCTCCTAAAGTAATATTAATAGGTGTATTAACTAATTGTTGGATTTGGTATTTAACTTCTTGCCCATTGGATTTTATCCAACCGAATAAATAAAAAATCTTAGATATAATTTTGTATCTATTACTAACATAAGCCGACTTTTTCCTTTTTGACTTACCAAAAAGTCAAAAGTCGACTTTAGCACTTTATAAAAAAATAAAAAAAGTCAAAAGTCAACTTTCGCACTTTTTTAAGAAATAAAAATAGTCGAAAGTCGACTTTCGAAGTTTGTTCCTATTGTGTGTGTCGTCGTAGCAACGCTTAACATAACATCGGTTGCCACAAGATTCAAGGAAATATTTAAAATATTTTGTTTGGATTAGTGTCATGGCCATATAGGAATCGGATATGACTTCTAACTTTAGCCATGCAACTAACATTAGGAAGTTGTTGGGAACATTTTTTGTCCAATCAAATTGGCAAAGTGACACTTAGGATCAAATACCTAAAATTGTTAATATGCTATATATTTATTTTTAAATAGGTTACAACCGTCAGCAATGACAAATAACACATCACTCTGATGTCTCTAAATAAGCTATTTAACTGCACGGACTGTCATCATGGCTGACACTGGAGAAACGAAAACCGCCCAAAACCAATATGCTCTGATATGCTAACCAGCTGTCAAGAAATACAAGTATTATTGCCTAAATTGCATAATCCAACAACAAGTAACACGCTTAGAGCTCGTTCGGGTCGTGTGAGTGGCACTCAGACCGCTCGCAGGCATGGACTCCAGAAAGTGTCTCAAGTGAAGTTGACTCGGTGATATACCTAACAGGCATGGCTGCCAAGGCATGTTGTGTGTTTTTGAAGTTTTTGTTGTTGCAATGTTGCTGTGTTGTTGTTGTTAAAACTTAAGTTGCTTTAATTGAGGTTAAAAATTTGCCATTTCTGTCTAGGAGCTAAGGTCTCGGATGCATGCCAGCAACTGGATGGATGTTTTTGCAATTTTGGCTCTATAGGTATGTATGTAAACTGGGCATTTCTTGGTGTGAGTGTGGAGGGGGGGAGGGGGGTGTAGATTGTTGTGCTTGTGAGCGGCTTGAAACACATGTTGCAACACTACGATAACTTTCTGTGTTTACTTTCAAGATTAGTGTTGTTGTTGTTGGTATGTTCGAAATGTTTAACGTTGAAAATGTAGATAAGTCAGTCAGTCAGTCAGTCAACGAGTGAAAACAACAACAAAAGCAACAATAAAACAAGTGCAAGCTCAATTAAGCAAATGCAGGCTAATGGAAACTTTTGGAAAAGTTCAATTTTGTTGTTTTTTTTTTTGTAAGTTTTGAAAATTAGCCCTTCGGAAAGTTTAAATGTAATCAGAACATCTTTAAGAAATATTAAAAATATTGTAAAAACATATAAACTTCAAAAGTCGATTGTATAAAATCTTTGTTTAAGGGGGTTATGCAGGTAAATCAAGCTTTTTTTCAACAATTTTATTTTTAAATATGTATAAAAGTTTATTTTAACAACTCATATAAAAAATATCCTACAAAACGCTTAACCCTTTAACGACCTCTCCTGAGCCGCTGGGAAATTCGCTAATTCGACTTCGTATTCAGCGACCCCAAATTACTAATCAAAAGTGTCAGGAAAAACAATTTTTTTTTAAGGGTGTGAAAAATCATGGGACTTATATGTCATAATCGTTGTCAACGGTAAAAATGTATGCGACTATTTTATCTCGTTGACAGTACGCGAACGAAAGGTTTGAGGTCTAATTTTGATTTACTTTATGAGAACTCCTTGTTTTTAATCTATTTTGAAAGCTAACATAGAATTAGGAGATATTCCCAAAATAGTTCAAAACTTCGTTGAAAAATCCCAAAATATCTGCCTTATGGGATAAATATGGCCTTCTTTGTTTGCTACAGCGTAATGTTTGGGATCCAATGAGAAGCTAAAAAATAGTCTTTCCAATAGTGGTACTTTAACCTCTTTACGACTATTGGTTCAAGATACCCACAAAATAAGTAAAATTTTCCCAAAATTTTGTTTTTTTTTTGGGATTTTTCAACGAAATTTTGACCTTTGATCGCATAGAGGTCAAAGTACTAGCATTTCAAAGAACAGCTAACAGCTTTTGATTTCATTTTATTTAAGTCTTACTACGAACACAGACGCAAACCTAAGACCAAATTCTACAAAAAAAAAAAAAATAAATAACTGGCCATTTCAGCCCTTGAAAGGACTTTGACCTAGCTTTTTATGATCAATTGTGTTGTGCGTGTTATTAAGTTTGTACACAATTGACCGAGAAAGGGACCTACATGTTTAACGCCGACTCCGAACGGCGATGAACGGAATGTTCTCGTTCTCAAGAAGCTTTACATGGCATTTTGATTACTCTCTGTGGTTTGCCATTGTCTGCAGAGTGGTGGCGGCCGTACAGAAAAATTATTTTAATTCAAATAATTTTCTGTCGCTGCTGAGGTTCGAACCTGGGTCTCCAGGTTCTTTGACATAGCGGCCACGAACTTTAACCAACTACGCCACGGACGCCAAGACCAAATTCTACTTGGGTTTTTTCTGCAATCGCTTTGATTTAAGTGTGCATAATGCATACATTGGTTCAAACAAAATCTCTACGTCGAATACTGATTCATTTTCAATACCTTCATTACGGAAGTCCGCGCGTAACTGGTTGTTCAAATTATCAATTCGTTCACCAACCGCAAGAGACAACCTCGCGAAGTTGTAAGGCAGGAACCTAAGCGATTCAAACTTTCGGAAGCCACTACTCTGTCCGATCATTATTTCTGCAAAAGTGAAACGGGACGTAAGGATGTACATCTTTTTAAACCTTAGGTCATTTTGACACTGACAGCTGTTTCCCGCGCGAAATCTTGACATAAAGTCAGTATCATAACCCCGCGGAAAGAAATGAGTCGCTTTAAGCTTGAACAACGTTGAAAAATATTGGAAATTTTTTTCCCAACTGAGTGCTGTGTAACTCAAACAGTGCGTTATTTGAAAAGAAGATGATTTGATAATGATTCGGCGGTTACGTTTACAAACAAAATTGCCGCATCTGGGGCTCTGCAAACCTATACGTTATTGTCGAGTAGCCGATGCATCCACAGAGAGTGACAGTTTGGTGCGGATTGTGGAGTGGTGGCATTATTCGACCATTTTTCTTCGCAAATGAGACTGGGAACAACGTTTTGGTTAACGGTGGGCGTTACAGAGCCATGTTAACCGACTTTTTTCACTGAAATTGGAAACATGAATTTAGACGACTCCTGGTTCATGCAAGGTGGCGCGCCATGCCACAATCGATCTTTTGCGCACCAAATTCCCAAATCGTGTTATCAGCCGTTATCAATTGGCGGCTCGGATCTGCGATTTGACCCTTTTGGACATTTTTTTTTGAGGAAGAGATTCAAGCACTTAAGGCCAATATCATCCAAGCAAACTGTGAGCGGCAGCCCGAAACCATCAACAAGGTCTTGGAAAATTGGAGTGACAGAATGCGCTACTCCGAAGCCAATCGAGGCAGCCACTTGAACGACGTTGTATTCCATAATGAATGGGAGTATTTGCTCTTACTAATGAAGCCATAATACATGGAAAAAGTTCAACTTTGTTAATTTTATTGCATCCACCTGTATTTACTACTCCAAACAACACAAAAACAAACGAACCAATACTATTTGTACCTTTTGCAAAAACCATTTTGCTTCGCTAATGATCGAAATTGCTTCGAATTATGTTATAGATTCTTACCATTGACGACCATTGGGACATAGAGGCCCCGTCAGATTTGGTAGTCGCGTGGATAGTCGAAGTGAATTATCTTTTTTTGTTATTTTTTATTAGAAGGTGGAAGGTTGCCCACAACTTCTCCCAAAACTTAGTATGTGTAGCTTCTCCCACCCCTAAAATTTTGTATCAAAAAGTACGGGGAGAATCAGCAACGATTTTTTGACTTTGAGGTGGTCTGGTAGGCAAAGGAATGAATTGTCTCTTGAAAATTAAGTACTGTCTGAAAGCCACATTCATCCCCTTTGAATGATACTTTGTCAAAAAAACTCGATTGCATAGTTTTCCCAGGAAAAATTCGAAAGTCAAGGGTCACCGGTGTCCCATTGGTCGTCAAAGGGTTAATAGGATAAATTTTTTTACAGGATATATAGTCATTTATAGCTCCATGTAACTTATTAGAGACACTACATGAACATTTAATGTCTTTTGGAGACATTTACTAGAATTAGATCTTACCCGGTGCTCTGCGCTAAGTCTTTCAAAAACAACTTCATTTATTTATGGGAAAATTACAACAAAATACAACGAGTTACATTAAGATGGTCACCGGGACAAATTTCTCTAAGTTTGAAGTCGGCCTGACGGTCAATTATGGAAGTATCACGTTTATATTTTTTTAGTTGTGCGAATTACTCCTAGACTTCAAAGCAATCATCAATGTTAAAGTTTTCAAGTTTTCCTAGTGGGGGTAAGTTTTAACAACGAAGGGATACTTTCTTTAAATTTCAAAACTCTACACTAAGGGAAAAAAAATATTAAATTTATCCAAAAAACTTTTTTAATTTATCCAAAAAGCAAGTTATTTTTGCACCAATAACGCATTTGCTTAAATCGACTACGTAAATATTTAAAATTTATTTAAATACTTTTTTAATTAAATAAAATATTAAAATATTTAAAAAGAATTAATAAAAAATATATTAAAATTACGCACGAATTTTTTTAAATATCTTTCAAATATTTAAAAAAAAAAAAACTATCGCATTTAAAGAAAATTTATATAAAAATATTGAAATAAAAAAAAATATATTTGAATATTTCCCACGAGATGCGTCCATCAAATGCCATTTGGTAGTATATTTTATATTCTTTTTTTGTTCTCTAATTTAAACTACTTTTGACAGTTGTTGCAGTATTATGGCAACAAATGTCAAAGTAGTACAAATTAAGGAAGAAAAATTGAAATTAAAATAAAGGGGCAAAGAAAAATATGCGGGCAAATGACAACCGGAGCAAGACATTTGTGAGAAAATGTCCAGTTGTCACTCAAACCTCACACAATTTTATTGTGCGATCATCAATTGCACTCACAACTAGTCTTTGCCAAAAATGCAGGCTATATTACCCTTGCAACACAAACTAAATGAGAACTATAAGAAAGCTGCAACTGCAAGAAATAAACTGCAGGAACAGTGCGATGCTGTTGCTGCTTGTCGGAATATGTGTGTACATGTGCGATGCTGTTGCTGCTTGGTTGTATGGAATATTGGTGTACGTGTGTGGTATAAATAAAATTTAAATACGAGAAAAAAACTAGTTGTAAGGAAAACATTTGATTTATCCACGTAAATATTTAAATAAAATTTATACTAAGGCGTGGATAATGTTAATATGCGTTATTTCCCTTAGCGTAGCTTTCAAAAGGGCAATGTGTTAATTTCGATGTCAAACGGCACCTAACGGGAAATGCTACGTTGCCACAATATCTATTGTGCACAATATATTCATAAAGCTTAAAGTCCGTCAGAGTAATCATTATTTTATTCTTTTTTTTTTATTTGGAGTTACATGGGAGGTTTTCAGAATCACTTTTGAACCGATCAATTAATAAAACATTTTTCATTTGCTAGTGAATCGCTTGAAAATATTCATATATGAATGGAAAAAAGAGGCTTCAGGATCACAGGGCATTTTGATGTAGGCTCAGCAAAAGATCTTTTTGACCATCTTAGTTTTAACAGCGAAGATATTTCAATTTTAGAAAATAAATGAGCCATTGTCTGACCCATTTTTATAATCGCAGACTTCCTGTGAACTGAACACATTCCATGCAAAATGAATTAATGGGTCACACTTGTGCACCCACAAAAGAGCACAAATAGCTTAAAAAATAATAAAAAAATGGAAAATCTCAAAAATTTCTTGAAGTTCCTTTCAACTTAGCATATTTCAGAATGCATTAAAAAGCCGCCACTAACAGAGACGCGCCCACAAAATTTCGCTTAATTTAACTTAATTGTTGGCAAAAAGCAGACCAAACAGCTTAGCAAACGATGATGCCACACTTCAGCACAGCCACACAGCAAGTCCACAGGCTCCCACAAGTCAAAAAGAGAAATTTGTTATAAAAAAATTGGCAGCGCTTGCCACTATTTTTTTTTTTTTTTTTTTTTCAACAATCTTAGGTGTCGTCTTTCGCAGACTTAGTGTCGCAAATTCACTTTTTGGCAGCTTCAATTTTTAAGTTTTTTGCGTTCATTCTTTTTTTCGCCACTTCTGTTGCATAGCAGCCAAAAATAAAAATGGCGCGTCTTGCGTCACTTGTTGTGTTGTCTGCCGCGCGCCGCTTGACTTTTGTCATCTATCACCAGCTGTCGCCTGCATTTGTACAATTTTTTTTTTCTTAGTTGTTTTTAAATATTTTCTGTTTTCTAAAAATATTTTATTTGTAGCAAATGTTGCAAATTTTGTTTATTTTTTGACACAATTTGTTGAAATATCTAAAAATATGTTGTTGTGTGTAAAAAGTTTTCAACTCATTGCTTTTCTGACAATTTGCAACATTCATGACATCTCTATCGATGTCTCGAATTTAGTGGTAGTACATATATGTGTGTGTGTGCGTGTGCTTATGCTTCATAAAATTCGCCACTATTTTCGTACGAATTTTTTCCTTTTTTTTTGCTATCAAAAATTAATGTGTTTTCCGAGTAACATTAAAAATTTTTAATTTAATGCTACATTTTTGCGTAGAAGACTCTTTGTGGTGAGACGTTAATAATGCATGAATTGGTTTAACCCTGGCCCAAATGCGCAATGCGATTGTCATCAAATTTGTCTAGATGAAAAGAAAAGCCATTTTAGTTAGTGTTGGCGAGGGATTTTCCTTTAGTACTAGATAAGGTTTTGTTTTTAACTAAGACTAACTTAATTTTCGTACCTACTTTTAAAGCCTTCTGAACATTACTTTATCATATGTACATCGGTCATGTGTCATGTCATATGTCATGTCATGTGTCGTCATATGTCATGTCGTATATCATGTCATATGTCATGTCATATGTCACGTTATATGTCATATCATATGTCATGTCATGCACATTGATGTGCGATGAAATAGAGCCACGCACTTGCTGATGATATTACTTAATTAAAATTTATTGTAACAATTTGGCATGCTCTGAACCAAACGTAGTTTAAAAACCACTTTTCCCATGAATATTGTACAGTTGTTTTTGAGTCAAATTGCGCCTTTATTTTTCGCTAATCTGTGAAACTGTGATATTGTTGCATTTAAAGTGTGTGCGTTTAAATAGAGTCAACCAATATAACTAAAAATTTTTTAATTTAAAAAGATCTTTTTTGATAAAATTTTACTACAGAACGTGAGTATGAGTTCTCAGTTTTATGATTTTAAAATAAATTTTTTTGTTTCAAACAATTAGGTCTAAAAATGGGAGGAGCCGAGCATTGCAGTTCTGAAAACCGAAACACTTAAAAAAATTTACGTAAACAAGGTAAAAGCCAAAGGATAATAGCCAGTATAGTTGGCTGCTCAAAGAAAATGGTTGAGAACTCATTAAAGTTTACACAAAAAAAGACACCATAGGAAAACAACCCAAAATAAGTACCAGTTTGCGAAGACTAATCCTACGTCACGTAAAAAACTATCCGTTTGTGACCTCTTCCGCTCTCAAGAAACAATATTCCTTGCATGTGGATACTTCAACGATTCGAAAACTTTTAATTAAAAACGGATTGAAGACTAAACCTGCTCAGAAGATGCCATTCCTGACCAAAGTTAATGTCCGCAAGCGATTTCAATTCGCAAAGGATTATGCTGATTGGCCAACGAGCAAATGGCGAAACATTCTTTGGTCAGATGAAACCAAAGTTAATTTATTTAACTCAGACCGAGGCAGCATTTCTATGAGAAGACTTCCCCCCCCCACCCCAATACCGAATTCCACCATCCAACACACTTTAAAAACCTGTTAAACATGGCGGTGGGAGTATAATGGTTTGGCGGTGTTTCTCATATAATGGCACATGTCCCTTATTTCGCGTCGAGGGAAAGATGGATGCTTTAAAATACACCAGGATTTTGAGTGAAACCATGATGCCGTACGCAGAATTAAATATGCCGCTTCGATGGGCATTTCATAAGGATAACGACCCAAAACACCAAACATCGAAGCGGACAAACGAATCGTTTAGACAAAAAAAAAATCGAAGTTTTAAGCTGGCCGCCACAGTCGCCAAAACTTAATCCTATCGAAAATTTATGACGAGAAGTTGAAGTGTCTCTTAGAGACAAACATCTAATCAACAAAGATGATCTTTGGAGATTAATCAAGGACGCATGGGAAAAATTCCAGCTACTAAGTGCCAAAAACTAGTGGATTCGATGCCTAGGCGTTGCTCAGCAGTTATCAGAAATAATAGGTACTCCACCAAATATTGAGGTAGAATTAATTATATTTCAATAATTTTTATTGATTATATCATGAAATTTCAAATTTTCTAATCACAAGTAATGGCTAAAATCAAGTAACTATTTCTGGCTCTATTTCAAGTCACAGCCGAAAGAGAACATATCATTGAATTTTGAATTTTTTCGTTTATGTTTCACACTTAACTTAATTAATTAATGTACTAATATTAATTAAATGAATTATTCTTTATTATCTATTAAAAGAAAAAATTAAAAATGCAAAGTGTCCTTAGATTTTATGATTTAAATAATTTGTATAGCACTTGCTCTATTTCATCGCACATCACTGTATGTCATGTCATATGTCGTGTCATATGTCATGTCATATGTCATGTCATATATCGTGTCATATCATATGTCATGTCATATGTCGTGTCATATCATATATCATGTCATATGTCATGTCCATTAAAATGCATTCACTTCATTTCTTAAAATCTATTAAAAGAAAAAATTAAAAATGCAAAGTGTCCTTAGATTTTATGATTTAAATAAGACAGCCCGACAGACATTTTGGTGCCGGACATTTTTCAGCTTATAGTTTTGAGTTATAGGCAAAAACATGAAAATCAGTTCTTTTTCTGATCATTTTGCTATATCTATTACATTGATTTACCGATTTGTATTACGATGACGAATTTCAATGAAGAAATATTAGACCTTTCAATTTTTGCACAAAAAATTACAATATCTTTGACGGTTTTGAAGATATCGACGTTCAAAGTGGAAAAAATGTCACAATTTTACGTAAGCTGCTCTTTGCAAAAACTTTTTTTACTTGATAGAAAATCTCTCAAATTTTAATAAACAGTTTAGTTTTCTTTTATTATCTTACATTTTTTCAAAGAAATTAAAAAAAAAGAAAAATTTTTTAAAATTAAGTTTATAAAAAATCAAGAACAGTTGATAAGTTTTTTTATAAGCAATTGATAAAGAAGAACCATGTTTTGCTTACATAAGTAGAAAAATGCTGGGAATAAGCTTAGAAAAGCTTAAAGCTGGTGTAATGGATGGTCCGCAGATAAGGCAGCTAATAAAAGACCCTAATTTTAAAACCTCGATGACTAACCTTGAGCATCATATTTGAAATCAGCAGCCAAAATGCATTCGGGATTGACTATCGAGAACGCTGCATCTTTTATAAAGTGTCATTTTTGTAACTCAGTGTAATTTTTATAGCACTGGCTCTATTTCATCGCACATCACTGTATGTCATGTCATATGTCATGTCATATGTCGTGTCATATGTCATGTCACATGTCATGTCATATATCGTGTCATATCATATGTCATGTCATATGTCATGTCATATGTCATGTCATATGTCATGTCATATGTCATGTCATATGTCATGTCATATGTCATGTCATATGTCATGTCATATGTCATGTCATATGTCATGTCATATGTCATGTCATATGTCATGTCATATGTCATGTCATATGTCATGTCATATGTCATGTCATATGTCATGTCATATGTCATGTCATATGTCATGTCATATGTCATGTCATATGTCATGTCATATGTCATGTCATATGTCATGTCATTAGTCATGTCATATGTCATGTCATATGTCATGTCATATGTCATGTCATATGTCATGTCCATTAAAATGCGTTCACTTCATTTCTTAAAATTTAGCTGAAAAGGCAAATTTTTTTCTCAGTGCAAGTTTATTATGCGTCAAAGTTCTTGTGGTTGGTTGTGTCTATGCTTGTTGGGGATATAACAAATCCATGCCACTACCTAGGCGTTGAAGTGTTTAATCGGCCACGTCAAACTGAAAGAAACTTTAGTGAAGGACATAAAAGTTTAATGATTTGCGGAAGTTTCTTATTTTCTTAGAGTTTCCAAAGTTTAAAGAAGTATGTAATTTTTTAAAGCTGTCAAGAACTTTTGTAACGGGCACTCTAAGTGCACTCAAGTATTCTAAGTGCAAAATAGGTTCATATTGTTTGCGTTAAAGTGTTTTTAACAAAAGAATAGACTTCTTCCTAATTAAACTAAAAAATAGGTTACTGGTGAGAATTAGAAGCATGTAAAGAATTCTTTTCATAGATTCATCCATTTATGGTTCTTGTAAATTTAATTTTCATGTGATTTCAAATTGTCTTCAACTTAGTTGTTGTTGTCAACGTTCTAGTTGCGAACACTCGGTAAAATATTTTATAAACATTGCTTAGTTTTTGACAAAAACCATTATTAATAATACATGCACCCAAAAGACCATAAAATAGATTAAAAATCGAAAGAAACAACAAAAACCGCTAACTTCCAAACTAGAAGACCAACAAGTTGCATTTTAACTGACATGTTTTGCACCAGCATCAGCTGCTTTGCTTCCTTCGTAATTACCGTGGACTGGAGCTTAAAGTTTTTTAGTGAATTGCTAACATGGCAGTGAGCACAGCTAAACCTGAACCCAACCATTGGTCACGGTATTTTTTTTTTCTCTATTGAGCGATCTGGAACCTCCTTGCTAGACAAAGTCCTGCGAAAGTATCTATCGAAGGCGTTTTAAATTAATTGCTTTCGCAATTGATGGCTTCACCAAACAAGCCGGTTGGCAGCTTGGCCATAAAAACAGAAACTTTTTAACACGATTCAATAGCTGGAAAAAGAGTCAAAAAATGAAAGAAAAAATGTAGCTAAGGATAAAAAGTTTTTCAAATATAAAAAAAGTTAAATAAAGGTAAGCTAATAACATTTAAACTTCAGATATCTCACAAAAAAAATAAAAGGTCTCTGTTTATTTGAACTACTTAATTATAGGCCAACAACTTCGAAGTGTTTTCGTTAATCAAGTGAAAATTATGTGTTTTCACGCTTGTTGTTTTTTCTGCTATTCTTTTCATTCACGGACAGAAAAGTGAAAAGCCGTTACACCAGCTTAGAACTTGAGAAATATATCAATAAACAAAGAATTTGTTGGGCAGCAAAAACAAAAAACACAAAATAATAAAAGTCTTAAACAGCACTTTCGCTCATTTAAAATTCCATAATTTTCAGCTAACGCCCCATAAAACACTAGAATGTCAACAAAAAATAAACAAAAAAAAAAAAATAAAAGGAAAAAACTGGGAAAAAATTGAAAAAGCAAACGTTTATCTCATGGCGGCGCATCTCCAAACAACACAAGCAGCCATGCAACCGCAAACGCAACCGTAACCACAAAATAACAAATAAACAATCATCAATCATCGATCAGTTTTTGACAATAAAAAAAAACACACACAAAAACAACAAATATTCAAACTATGCAGCCCGCCCAGCATTCTAAAAAGTTTATTACACAACGTCAACAAAAACTAGGCAAAAGTCTTAAGTAAAAAAAAAACAACCACCAACAAACACATGATGAACGATATGTTAAGTCAGATCACGAATTGAGCGCCCAAAAACGCGATCTTTGGGTGATCAGCGCCATAAACAACAAACACATTTGACATGCATAGAAAATATTTGAAGTCACAAGAAAAACAAGACCAACTTTGAAAGAGTGAGAAAATTTATACTTTGGGGAATTCAGGTTTCCAATTTTTAAGATTCATAACGCGTAATTTTCCATAAATATTAGAAATTTAAAATCAGAGGTACACGTAACCATAGACTTAAACGTCAACACAAATGCAAACGTAAACGTCAACATAAAAGTAAACGTATACATAAACGTAAGCGTAAACTAAAAAGTAAACGTAAACGTAAATGTAAACGTAAATGTAAACGTAAACGTAAACATAAACGCAAACGTAAACGCAAACGCAAACGAAAACGAAAACGTAAACGTAAATATTAACGTAAACGTAAACATTAATGTGAACGTAAACTTAAAGGTAAACATAAACGCAAATGTAAACGTAAAAGTAAATGTTAACGTAAACCTAAAAACGTAGATGTAATCGTAAACGTAATCGTAAAAACGTGGACGTAATCGTAAACGTAAACGCAAACTTTAACGTGAACGTAAAAATATATGTAAACGTAATCGTAACCGTAAACGTAAACGTAAAAACGTAGAAGTAGTCGTAAACGTAAACTTAAATTTCAAAATCTAATCGTAAACGTAATTGTTAAAAAAAACGTAAACGTTTACGCAAACCTTAACGTAAATGTAAACGTAAATGTAAAAACATAAACGTAAACGTTAACATAATTGTAAAAACATTAACTTAAACGAAACCGTAACCGTTAACTTAGACGAAAACGTAAACGTTAACTTAGACGAAAAAATAAACGAAAACGTAAACATAAACATAAACGTAAACATAAACGTAAACATACACGCAAACATAAACGTAAACATAAACGTAAACGTTAACGTAAAAACGTCAACATCAGCATCAACATCAACATCAACATCAACATCAACATCAACATCAACATCAACATCAACATCAACATCAACATCAACATCAACATCAACATCAACATCAACATCAACATCAACATCAACATCAACATCAACATCAACATCAACATCAACATCAACATCAACATCAACATCAACATCAACATCAACATCAACATCAACATCAACATCAACATCAACATCAACATCAACATCAACATCAACTTCAACATCAACATCAACATCAACATCAACATCAACATCAATATCAACATCAACATCAACATCAACATCAACATCAACATCAACATCAACATCAACATCAACATCAACATCAACATCAACATCAACATCAATATCAACATCAACATCAACATCAACATCAACATCAACATCAACATCATCATCAACATCAACATCATCATCAATATCAACATCAACATCAACATCAACATCAACATCAACATCATCATCAACATCAACATCAACATCAACATCAACATCAACATCAACATCAACATCAACATCAACATCAACATCAACATCAACATCAACATCAACTTCAACTTCAACATCAACATCAACATCAACATCAACATCAACATCAACATCAACATCAACATCAACATCGACATCAACATTAACATCAACATCAACATCAAAATCAACATCAACATCAACATCAACATCAATATCAACTTTAACATCAACATCAACATCAACATCAACATCAACATCATCATCAACATCAACATCAACATCAACATCAACATCAACATTAACATTAACATCAACATCAACATCAACATCAACATCAACATTAACATTAACATCAACATCAACATCAACATCAACATCAACATCAACATCAACATCAACATCAATATCAACTTCAACATCAACATCAACATCAACATCAACATCAACATCAACATCAACATCAACATCAACATCAACATCAACATCAACATTAACATTAGCATCAACATCAACATCAACATCAACATCAACATCAATATCAACTTCAACATCAACATCAACATCAACATCAACATCAACATCAACATGAGCATTAACAACAAAAATAACATCAATATTAACTTCAACATAAATTATTTCTGTTCATTGTTTTCCCCAATTGTTTAGGCTTTTTTTTTAATTTATTAGAATTCTCATTTCAAAAATATTACCACAATGATCTGGTCACTCTAACCCAAGCCGGCTTAAATATAAATGTTTGCATGCATTAGTCACATTTGTTTTCAACACTTTGACAATTAGTCTCTAGCGCTCCAAACATTCATTTATCTAAGCCTAGCACGTCTGAAAATTCCGTCAGCCATTCATCCAACCATCCATCCATCCATCCACTTATCCATTCATTTGTTCATTCTTGCTCACGTCTACTTGTCTCCTTGTCGCTTGCATGCAAACTTTGCACTCGTTTGTCTCGTTGTCTAGCGTTGCCGACGATCATTGCTCAAAATGCCAACCCGCACTTTTTAGGAATGTCGACGTTGTTTGCTCTGAATAATCTGCGTAGCTGTTGTAGCTGACTGTGAACTGACAACATTACAGAACACATTAAAAAAAAGGAACAAGAAACAAAACATTTTGTTTAACATGCGATCAAGTAAATGAATTTCAACACCCACAAGTTGGCAATACTGTTGATGCAGCTGCCGCCATATTGTTTTTAACCCCTTACTTGCCGGCTTATTTAATATCTAAATTATGCAGATATCTCTCTCTACATCAAAAAATGATTCTTTATTTCATAAGTAGCACAATTTTGATTAATGATCTGGCAAAGTGTCAATGAATGGTTTTTTAGAGGGATTCATTTTTGGTGATTTACATAAATGATGTGAAGTGATGTCATCGAGTGGTGAAATACTTGAATATAATTTTTGAATGATCATTTATGTAACATCGAAGCGTGTTGTTAATAATGCTATTCCATGAGGCTGAATGGGGTTTTAAAAGGTTATAAGAGTGAAGTGTGCTACTTGTTTATAAGCTATATAATAACGTTCAGCGTCACCTGTGGTGGTACGGCCACAACGGAATTCAGTTAACCACATGATCATTGACATTGATAGTTCGGAGTCCCCATAGTATTTATCAAGCCTTTCCTTGGTTTCGTGATGATGGTTTTTTACGCAAAAAATATACTTGATGAGTTCACGAAAGCACTTTTTTTTATTTTCATCAAAATTCACGAGCAATAGCTGTCAAACATAAACTTAATGCTCGTTCAAAATTTCACAGGTGGTAGTTGACAGGAGCAGTGTTGCATTTAAAGTTGCGGGAAATTCAAAAAATCACTTACCAAATTGCCCTCGTAAAACGGCCATTTCGAATATTTCGACCATTAGACTTTATAGCCTCTTTTGAGACGGTAACAAAACCAAAAAAAAATGTAGGTGTGTATCAGAGAACTGCAACGAATACTTAAAAATAAGTAGTACTCGAGTACTATTCGTTCGCAGCTCAGTGATTCGAATCAAAAATTTTCAATGAATCACGTTATTGAGTAATGAGCCGCTCACTCAAAACTAAGTATGAATAAGTATAAGTAGTTTCCAAATCATAACTCGGATGTGATTGATTCAAAACAAAGTGAATCAAATTTTTAAATCATGAACCGCTCACTCAAAAATGAGTATGAATAAGTATAAGTAGTTTAAAAAGTAGTATTCATATTTGATTCATTCAAAATAGCTCAAAGCTCATTTACTATTCGATTTTTTTTATATTTCGATTTCGAGTATTCATAATATGTTCAAGTACTTAGAGTATTGGAATCATCGTTGAATCTAATTGATTTCGAATCTGATATCAGAATTTTAAAATTTATGCTGGTTGATAGGGTTGCCAACTAATTTTTTCTAATTTTTACGAATTTGGTGCTGGGGTGAACACTAGGAAAAATAGGTCGCTGAATCCGAATCCGTTGTCAGAATTTCGAAATTGTGAAATTTTTTAAAAAAAGAGGGTTGCCACCTAAAAATTTGTCTTTTTACGAGTTTTAAACATTGTCTTACAGTTTTGGGGGGTTGCTGATTTCGAATCTGATGTCAGAATTTTAAAATTCAAGATGGCTGATAGGGTTGCCACCTATTTTTTTTTCATTTTTACGAATTCGATGCTGGGGCGAACACTAGGTAAAAATGGGTCGCTGAATCCGAATCCGTTGTCAGAATTTCGAAATTGTGAAATTTTTTAAAAAAAGAGGGTTGCCACCTAAAAATTTGTCTTTTTACGAGTTTTAAACATTGTCTTACAGTTTTGGGGGGTTGCTGATTTCGAATCTGATGTCAGAATTTTAAAATTCAAGATGGCTGATAGGGTTGCCACCTATTTTTTTTTCATTTTTACGAATTCGATGCTGGGGCGAACACTAGGTAAAAATGGGTCGCTGAATCCGAATCCGTTGTCAGAATTTCAAAATTATGAAATTTTTAATCCTATAGGGTTGCCACCTAAAAATATGCTTTTTTAAAACTTTTAATCACTATTCTACAGTTTTAGGGGGTCGCTGATTTCGAATCTGAAGTCAGAATTTTAAAATTCAAGATGGCTGATAGGGTTGCCACCTATTTTTTTTTCATTTTTACGAATTCGATGCTGGGGCGAACACTAGGTAAAAATGGGTCGCTGAATCCGAATCCGTTGTCAGAATTTCAAAATTTTTAGGTGGCAACCCTATAGGATTAAAAATTTCATAATTTTGAAATTCTGACAACGGATTCGGATTCAGCGACCCATTTTTACCTAGTGTTCGCCCCAGCATCGAATTCGTAAAAATGAAAAAAAAATAGGTGGCAACCCTATCAGCCATCTTGAATTTTAAAATTCTGACATCAGATTCGAAATCAGCAACCCCCCAAAACTGTAAGACAATGTTTAAAACTCGTAAAAAGACAAATTTTTAGGTGGCAACCCTCTTTTTTTAAAAAATTTCACAATTTCGAAATTCTGACAACGGATTCGGATTCAGCGACCCATTTTTACCTAGTGTTCGCCCCAGCATCGAATTCGTAAAAATGAAAAAAAAATAGGTGGCAACCCTATCAGCCATCTTGAATTTTAAAATTCTGACATCAGATTCGAAATCAGCAACCCCCCAAAACTGTAAGACAATGTTTAAAACTCGTAAAAAGACAAATTTTTAGGTGGCAACCCTCTTTTTTTAAAAAATTTCACAATTTCGAAATTCTGACAACGGATTCGGATTCAGCGACCTATTTTTCCTAGTGTTCACCCCAGCACCAAATTCGTAAAAATTAGAAAAAATTAGTTGGCAACCCTATCAACCAGCATAAATTTTAAAATTCTGATATCAGATTCGAAATCAATTAGATTCAACGATGATTCCAATACTCTAAGTACTTGAACATATTATGAATACTCGAAATCGAAATATAAAAAAAATCGAATAGTAAATGAGCTTTGAGCTATTTTGAATGAATCAAATATGAATACTACTTTTTAAACTACTTATACTTATTCATACTCATTTTTGAGTGAGCGGCTCATGATTTAAAAATTTGATTCACTTTGTTTTGAATCAATCACATCCGAGTTATGATTTGGAAACTACTTATACTTATTCATACTTAGTTTTGAGTGAGCGGCTCATGATTCAAAAATTTGATTCACTTTGTTTTGAATCAATAACATCCGAGCTCTGATTTGGAAACTACTTATACTTATTCATACTTAGTTTTGAGTGAGCGGCTCATTGATGCAAAAATGCGATTCGTTGCAGATCTCTGGTGTGTATACAAAAATACACACATACTGATATTCAGCTTTATATTGCCTGTATCTTATTAAATTCCGCCCACATTTTCATTGTGCTTGGTGCAAGCCCTACCAACGGATAAATTAGTAAATGTATGTGCCACACCCTTTGTCTAGTTCCGTCCACATACATGGTTTAAGATAACGGTTTTAACATAAGGTTGCAAATTTAAAAAAATTTTTTCTTGAAAAAAAAAATTGTTCCTAAATTTGTAACCTATATGCCCCCTTAATATAAAAAGTCTCAAGCTTTATTTATCATTATGTCAGGACAAGCCTCTAAGGTAGGATGCTTTAATTTTGTTTATAACACTTTGAAAGTGGGCGTGGATCCGTGGAAGCATGTTAGTCGGCTTATAAGTTTAATCTACGAAAAACGATTATACCATTATAAAATTTTATTAAAGTATGACAAACGGTGTAGATCGTGTTCATTTAACTTTTATTTCTTGACAGATTTTTTAATAAATCATGAGATCATATGCAACAAAGTCTACTTGTAGAACAAGAGGTTAAAGCTTAGGATATTTTATTGTATATGAGGAAAAGTTTTGTGTTAAAAACTCAAAGTATTTTGTTTCTGCAATAATAAAAAATTTGGCACAAGAAGATTTGAATTGCTATGATCACTGGAGATTTACTCCTCACAAAATCGTAGTTGTCGTCAACTGTTTTCTACATAAAACAAACTTGATCTAGAGCTTAATATAATGCATCTGATTATTAATAACAAAATATATATGAGTTAAATTACATAAATCATGGTCATAAATTACATTGACTACACGTTCTTCTCAGGCCTAAAGAATGCAGCTTTTATATTTTTACGAGTTTTATTCCAATCATCATTGGCGCTTTAAACTGGTCTTAGCATATATATGCAAATAATAATTTTGCTGGCCATCAACTTTAATCTAACTACAAATTGCATGACTATTTTATGATATTTTGAAAATATTTTTATTATTCTAACCTGAATTTGTAGACTGACGACGTTCTTTGCAAAAGACTCATTTATGATAAAAGAAAATTTTGAATGCAACATTATTTATTAGTATTTAAATCTAGTTATTCTAGACAAACAGAACAAGAAATGCATTAAAATGCTTTTATACATAAGCATGTAAATTAATTTGGGCTGTCAAGAACGATTTAAGATAATGTGTTTACGACAATTAATAAACTCTGATTTAATTTTAAGCTGAAAAGAACCAAGTTTATGTCTAGTTTGTCATATGAAATTAATTTTTTAAAAAATTGAATTTAAGCTAAGATGTGCTCAACTTGAGCTACAACATGCCGCAGAGAAATATAAAAAGCTCATATGATTGCATTTAAAAAGAGTGAGAATTATTTATTTTCCAAACGCCACAGAGCGGACTGAGCCCATACAAAATTTGGTCAAAAATAGAACGACAATGAAATTAGGAATGCTTGGTTAGTTTAAGCTACTTAAGAAAAATTTTAAAAAAATAGTTGAAATCGATCAGAAGCGATGAATAATACATTTGGACTCGCTGACTTTTATTCCATATTTTAGTTTCTTGCTGACTTAGGTTCCTGCCCGAGGCCATTAAACCGATGTATGTTGATGTTTATACATGAAAACGAAAAGATTCTTTTGGTGAAACGCTTTACCCCACCATACCATTTTTCAAAAATCAAACATTTTCGAATTATCTCCATAATTTTTTGCCGAAATCGAAAATGTTCAAATCCTAGAGATTAGGGAAAATGTGCATACTTGCGATTTAAGACAAAAACCATCCAAAAATTATAATTTTAGGGGTGCTGTGAGTCTCCAAAAAAAAAGGGGAAAAAAAGCGAAACGCTTTACCCCATCGCACCCTATGTAGCGCATTTATATTAACTTTAGCGTCATATCTCCTTACACTATATCCAACCAATGAAGATGTCATTCAGGTTACTTTCAGCGGTTCTCTGAAAGGCCTTACGACGCAACTAATTATGTTTTTTTTTTTTTATTATCTGGCCGAAAACCTCAGTTTTATTGTCTTTTCATAAAATTAACCGCACCGCCAATAGTCACAGAGTTATAATTTCGTATAAGAGCCTCGTGACTCCAAAATTTTTATTTTTTCATTTTCGTTATGAGGTCAAAGAACCATTTTTGCTGTCGTAAAATAAAATTTTTTGTAGCACTTCTACTCAGCGTGTAGCATTTTTGTTTCATAAGCTTCTATTTCCGCACCTGATGACGCCTTTTTTTATTTTTACCGTAAGGCTATGTACAATTTCTTCTTTTGTGTTTTATAACATTAACCGTGCCGCATATATTCACAGAGTAATAGTTTCATGCAACACCGTCTCATGATAGCAACATTTTCAATTTTGGATTGACTCTCTTCGATGTCTTATCACGTCATGGATTTTTCGTCTATATTTTTCGTAAGATCCAGCCTTTACTGATGTTTTCCTTAGCACCCATATATCGATGATTCAATATCAAATCGACAAATTTTGATAAAATTCTGATCATTGTGTTTCCGATCTTTTTAACCGACTTCAAGTTCGTTGGTTTGTCCGCTTTTTTTTTTTAAATGTATGTACATCGATAACTCCTAAAGCACTTGCTCGATTTCCGTAATTTTTTGTAACAGATAGATACCAATAACGCGGAGGTCATTTTTTAAAAAAGTGGGCTATATTCGACAAAGGGGCGTGTCAATATAAGAAAAATACTGTATTTCAGTTAATATTGACACTAGGGAATTGAAATTTACAGTAAAAATACTGGGGTAGGCACAATTATTACAAATTACGGTCAATAAAGTGGGCGTTATTTGACAAAGGGGTGTGGTCATATAAAAAAACACTGTATCTCAAATAGTATTGACACTAGGGTACTGAAATTTTGTACAGAGGCAGACACAATTTTTAAAAATTACTGTAAATAAAGTGGGCGTTGTTCAACAAAGGGGTGTAGCAATATTAGAAACACACTATACATCGAATAATATTGACACTAGAGTGCTGAAATTTAGTGAATGGATAGGCATAGTTATTACAAATTACAGTCAATAAAGTGGGCGTTATTTGACAAAGGGGTGTGGCAATATTGGAAAAACACTGTATATCGAATAATATTGACACTAGGGCGCTGAAATTTAGTACAGGGGTAGACACAATTTTTAAAAATAATGTAAAGAAAGTGGGCGTTATTCGACAAATGGGTGTGGCAATATTAGAAACACACTTTATATCGAATAATATTGACACTAGTGTGCTGAAATTTAGTACATGAGTAGGTACAGTTACTACGAATTACGGCGAAAAAAGTGGGCGTTATTCAACAAAGGAGCATGTCAATATTATAAAAATACTATATCTTAGTTAATATTGACACTAGCGTACTAATATTTGGTATGCAGGTAGGTAGAATCATTAAAAAAGTGGCGGGATTGTACACAGGGTGTGGCACTTTAAGGAAAGTACTATATTACGGTTAATATTGATACTTGGAAACAGAAATTTGGCACAGGGCTAGGTAGAATCATTATAAGGTACGGTAAATAAAGTGGGCGGGATTAGATAAAGGGCGTGGCACTAAAAAAGAAACAGAAATGGAAAATACCCAACAAACTTTCAGGAATTAATAAAACAAATTTTTTAAGAACAAAGTTTCATGTTTGAAATTTTCCTCAAGAATACTATTACATAAAATATTTCATATTCTCTAAACAGGAAGAAATAAAAACTTTTTAACAAAAAAAAAACCGACTTCAAAATCACTACAAAGTAAAAAATAATTTTAAAAAACTTTTCCCATTCATTTCTTGGTCATATTTTAAAAGCTATTTATATGTTTAATAATATTGGAAATGTTATCATTTTCATTTTTTCTATTTTGTTGTATTATCATCAATATATTAATTAATTGCTTTATGTACATAAAAGCTTTGAAGTCGGCGCTTAACACGTAACCTAAGTTAGGATTCAAATAATATGTGAGCCGTATTTGAGTTAAATCCGTTCAGTTGTTAAGATTTGTATTGTAGTCAAACGAACAGAAAATGATTTTTATTAATATAGATTTACAGATATTATTTTGGATGTCCATTGGTATTAACAGCAAAAATATAGAATTTTCGGTATTAAAAGAGGAAATCTTTTTTAAGCATTTTTTAAAAAAATCATTAAAAATAGCAATCGTTTGAAATCTAATCTAAAATTTAGTGTAAACCTTTAAAATTGATGCCTTAACATGAGATTTACGAGATAAAAAATTTTTTGCTCCGATCATGAAAAATGTGACTAAAAATTTCAGGTCAAAAAAATAATAGTTTTTCAATAAAATACTATAAAAAAAATTACACCACTGGAAATACATATATCTACAGTTTCTATCCGTATGACTTACGGTTTCGAAGTTACAGATGTTTGAATACATGCACAAATTATATTTTTTTAAATTTTTCATTTTTTTTCAAAAAAAAAAAAATACAAAAGAAAAAGTTACGCAGATTTCAGAAAAACTATCCACCCAGAGTTTCAAAATTTTTAAAAATAGGGATGCCGCTTTGACATGGAATCACCGATATAACGTGTTATAATATCAAGTAATAAATTTTCCGTTGCTTTGCTTAACCCTATTCATGTCACGCTATCTGAATAACGTAAACTGTCACGGTGTGACTTACAGCTCTATTCTAACAAAGTCACAAAAGCCACCTCAGTATCAATTGATACAGAAGTCACAATTGATACCAATTCCTATCCTGAGCACTTTTAAAAAGGTCTTTTTGTATCAATAGTGATTAAAATAGTGACAAGCAGCTAAGAAGGTCACAAGCGAAAAATTCATACAAATAAAATTTTATAAAAAACAATAATAACAAAAAGAAGGGAATATCTTAAGAAGACGGCTTCTAGGACACCGAAATCGTTTTTGCAAATTCATTTCGACTGCCGAATACAGCGTGTTTGGAATTTAATTGAGGAACTCCAACACATGATGAGTGAAGGTCGTCCATACCATTTGCCTTGAGGTTTTTGGAAATTATTTATTTTTATGCTAATGGTTCTTATCTTAACTATGTCGGCAATCATTTTTCGACTTCCATGAGCCAATCATCGGTATCGCAGTCAATTTATCAAAAAAAATTAATTGTATATTACAGAAACAGAATGACCAATAATAAAATACATTTAACTTATTTTGCTTTAAAACAAGTTTTAAATCATTTATATTGGTTTGAAATGGAATAGTGACCCAAAGACACAGCCTGACATGAATAGGGTTAAGCAGCTTCCGCGTCCTGACGACGTCTTTAATTTTGTTTTTATTTTTGTCATAATGTGAAGGAATTAAACTTTTCTGTCGAACCATAGCGCCTATACTTAGCGAGTAACAATTCTATGCAACGGCGATGCATTTTGAAACCATGCATTTTTCACCTTTTTCGGAAACCTGCGCGGTAACGCGTAACGTTGTCACATCAAAATTATTACAGAACTAACTCCAAAGTATTTTTTCTTACGGAACATACCACAGCATACATTAGGCACAACTTTAAAAACAAAAAAACTTCACATAATTTTTTAATATGACACATGATAGCACACAGCGGGCACATAACAACTCAGCTTCAAATTTTTTGACAAAAGTTGTTACTGCAAAAGAGGTACTGCACAAAAATTTATTTTCAATGCGGCACATTAAAGCACGTATTGCGCACATCGTAGCACAGTCTTCAACTAATGGAAATTTCCACATAAATTTCCTTCCTTATTTTTTTAATATGATCTCAAAACCTTAACTGTAAAGTCTTAAAACATATCTATTGACTAAGTCTATATGTCAAGTCAACTAGCAACTGTGTCAACTTCTAGTAATAGCATGGGTTAAGGTATGCAAATCTTCAAGAAATTATGAAATCATGTTCTACACTTCAGCTGAATCACGCCTCAGCAATTGTGTTTTTTCTCTAAGATCAGCCACTAAAGCAAAACGATGCTGCATCAGCTGCACTTCACACCATTTCACTGTCGGAGTAGCTGAACCAGAGACAGCACACTGTTGGCTGGCCACTTGACAAGATCATTAATAAGATTTATGCGCTATTAGCAGCCACATCAATGAGATAAACACCAGCTGAACGCTGCTAACCGCGGAGCGTCTCGCGCTTTGTGGCTTTGAGTGTGTCTGGCTGTGTGTGTGTTTACGTAGGGATTTGTCATTAATAGCGAGCACAACATGAAGAACTTAACAACATTGACCAATAATGATTAACAACAGTCCAGATGCAAGCTCAGTTGGACATACTTAAGTGGCAGTTTCTGATCATGGTCAATCTGAGAAGCAGAAGAGAAGAAGTCTTCTTCTTTGGCTAGCACGTTGTATACATGGCCATTAAGTGTGCTACATGATGATACAACACACGCGATCAGCAATCGTCAGCTTGTAAAGATCAAAAGCTCTTCTTTTTTCGTGTTTTCGTTTTAATATCTGACTCTGCTTGAACTCAAGACTCTTGAAACGTAGTTGCATCCAAGAAGCTGCCGTCAACAATCCAGCATTTAAACATGCTAAACAGTAGCTGCAAACATGAGCACGAAACACTGTTTAAATATGTAGCCAAGATCAACCAGCCACAGCTGGAAGTTAACTTAGAGCGCCGCTCACGCCCGCGCTCCTGCCACCTTAAGAATGCGTTGAGTTGAGTTACGTGATTCGGTAACATTTTTCAAAACATTTGGTCAGCTGCTGGTTAATCCAATATTAGCAGAGCTAGTTAAATAAATGCTTGGTTTGCTTTAATTTCTATTTTTATTTTTATTTGTTTTTTATTTATTTTTTCTTTATGTACATTTTTACAGCTATTCAGTGCAAGACAGAAATCTATAAAGGACGCTCAAGCGCTATCTCTGCATTCCAAGCATTTCTTAAGATTTATGCACTTCTGATTTTTTTTTTTTTTTTTCAGCCGATCGTGTGGAGCAGTTCACACAATGCTCGCTTGTTGCAGACTTGTTGGCAGCAGCTGCTTTTGCTGTTGTCTTTGCTACATTTGCATAAGCTAGTCGCTACATAAATCATTTTTATGGTTTCATTTGCTCCTAATATATATCATTTAATCTCTTTTCACGATCTGCTCTAGATCTGCTAATTTTATGCAAAGTCACATGGGAATTTATGTTGATCCTACTGGATAATGCTGATATTGTTCTCAATAGCGTTCGAGATGTTACGGTCTTGTGCAGAGGATGCTTGTTGTCTGGGTAGAGAAAAACCTTTGTATTGCGTAGTTAACAGTTGGTGGTGTTAATGTTGAAACGATCTCATCGTAATGAAAGTTGAGTAATTTGGGTTGATTAAAAACTTTCATCGTACGAAGTGATGGCCTTCATAAAATTTACAATATACCTTGTGTTTAAAATTGAACCGGACTGTGCAAATAAAACAACAACGGTTAATTATCCTGCAGTATTTATTTAATCACCTTCAAAATAATCACCATCGGAGGCAATACTCAAATGCCAACGATTTGATCATTTCTTGAAAGCATTTTTGGTGGACCGATTTTGGAATGGCCTTTAGCTCCCTCTGCGAATTCTCTTTGATGACTTCAATCATCTCAAAATGTTTTCCACGAAGCGACAATTTGACTTTGAGGAATAGAAAAAAGGTCACACGAGACTATATCTGGTGAATATAGTGCTTTCTGAACGATATTGACATTGTTTTTGGTGAAATAATTACGTGAAATGCGTGATGTGTCAGCTGGTGCATGATCGTGGAGCAAAAACCATGAATTGTGCTTTCATTATTCTGGCCTCTTTATATATTACCGAATATTCTCGCGTAAGCGTTTTAAAACATTCAAATAATATTGAGCGCTGACCGATTGACCTTGCGGAAGGAATTTCGAGTGAAAGACACCTTGAGAATCGAAGGAAACAGGAAGGAAATCACATTAATTTTTGAACGTCTTTCTGACATTCATGGTATTTTGGGTTTCGGCTCATCTGGATAGTGCCACTCTGCAGATTTTTGAGCTGTTTCGACGTCATACTCTTACACGCAAGTCTTGTCACCAGTAATGATTCGCTGAATGTCCATATCCTCCATAAAAAGCATCTCCTAAGCGACAGTTTGCGAATAAAATTTTGAAGGAAATTCGGAAATTTTGGCATAAATCGCGCTGCAGCCCGTCGCATGCCTATAATATCATGTACAAGGTGGGAAAAAAGTAATTGCACTATCACACTATTGGAACACCCTATACATTTTGCAAATGGCGCTAAATGCCAACTTGGTTTTAACATTTGTGAAGTAGACAAACGCAGAATACAAACCGACAAGCCATGAATCGTTTTACTTCGCAAGAACATGGAAGAATTGTTTCCATTTTTTTTCGCAGCAATTTATCGGTTATGTTGGCGCAGCGTGAATTTCATCGCAGATTTCCTGGCCGTCCAACACCAACTGGACAAACACTGCGGCGTTTGGCAAATCGCCTTGAAGAGACTGGGACAACACAAGATCTTTCCAAGGCTGATCGGCTCCGGAATAGCCGTTCTGTTGAGAATATCGTTGCTGTTACCCAAGATGTCGAAGAAGAGCCCGGAACATCGACCAGACGACGTGCCACGCAATTGGGCATTAGCCGGCGGTGCCTACGCAGATTTTGATGAAAGATTTTTGAAGATATTCCCTTACAAAGTGCAGACAGTGCATCAGCTGTTAGCTGTTGACCGCCAAACGCGTGTAACCTGCGCTCAAGCCATCCTGAATCTCAATGAATAGGTGGACAATTTTTCATCGAAAATGATCATGAGCGTTGAGCCTCATTTCCATCTTTGCGGTAACGTGAATCAACAAAATAATCGTTTGTGGGGCACCGAAAATCCGTGTATCACCCACGAAAAACCATAACACCCGCCCAAAGTTACTGTGTGGTGTGCTCTTTATGCTGGAGGAGTCATCGGGCCATTTGTTTTTTTTTTTTTGTTGAGAACGCCGCTGGCCAAACGACGACTGCGGACGGCACGCTCTACAGAGCCATGATTACCGAATTTTTTCTTTCTCAATTGGATGAATTGGGACTGAAGAACTGTTGGTGGTTCCAACAGGACGGTGCTATGGTGCACACTGTTCGAACCACAACCGATATTCTGGAGAAAGCATTTTCGGGTCGCTTAATCTCTCGTTTTGGCCAGATCGCCCTATTTAACCGCTCCAGACTTCGTTTTATTGGGTTTTTAAAGTCGCAAGTGTACGTCAATAAGCCTCAGACCCTTCCAGCTCTTAAGGAGAATATTCGCCAAGAATGCGAGAACTTGTCGCCCGAAGTTCTGGCAAGAGAGATGGAAAATGTCATAAAACGAGCCCGTGCGGTCATCAGCTCTGACGGTGGCCACTTGGCCGATATCATTTCCTCAACCTGATGAAATAAATTCTAATGGATTAAATAAACAAATTTCACAAGCAAGTCCAAAGTTTTTCATTAAAAAAAAAATTACAGCAAAAGAACATTTGGTGGTTACTTTTGTTCCATCTTGTAAAATTGTGTGCGCCGATCCAGTCGATAAACTAATTACTCCCATACGTTTTGATGAGCACGACTGAACGTGCTCACTTTGATTGAATTACTATACGCACTCACTTCGTTTTGACGCCTATTTGACATTTAGCATTTGTGCTTCTTTTTCGCGAAAAAATTTTCGGCGGCAGTTGTTTATAATCATGGAATGGGGCTCGCTCAAAAATCGTGTTGTTATAGTTGGTCTATAACTTTTGGACCTTGCGACCACTCGGAGTCACTCGTAAATTTGTGTATCGTACTGTGAAGTTGTTTGAGGATACTGGTGGAATAATCGACCGTCCAAAATCCGGTCGTCAGAGTGTTGTAAGAACCATCAAGGCGATGAAGTCTCGACTCAAGCGAAAACCTCTACGAAAGCAGAAAATCCTGTCGCGGGAGATGAATATCTTGGCGCAATCGATCTACCGCATTCTAAAATATGACTTGGGGCTCAGAGCATACAAAAGACACACCAGGTACCTTCCCACAGTAGTTTTAAAGGAACAACGTAAGCAAAAATTTAAAAAAATTCAAAATTAAGTTACTTCTCAAGCACGTGGATAATGCCCACAGACGGAAAATTTTTATTTGCTGAGGAAAAAATTTTCACCGTAGAGGAATCGTTCAATAAACATAATGATAGAGTGTATGCTCTGTCATCATGACATGCAGCAGAACTCGTTCCGAAAGTTTAGAGAGGTGACCGCCCAGCTTCTGTGATGGTAGGGAGGCGCCTATGATGGGGTCACCAAGCTCCATTTTTGTGAAAAACCAGTCTAAACTTCGATGAAAGTGTTTGAAACCGATATTTTGAAATTGGTTGTGAAGCCTCTTATGAACGAACTAGTTCAATTGAACGATTCCCACTCATGAAATATGTGAACTAGTTCAGTGTTTCTCGTTCTTTTACCTCCTTTAGTTCATTTTAGTTCAATTGATAATGCAGCGAGTAGGAACAAAACGAACGAGAGCAAAAATAACTAAATTTACCAAGCTATGGTTTGAGTCCTTGGTTTGAGACACTTTTTGTGTCTGCACTAATGGAAATGGTGGATTTGATTTCTATCACATATTCATACCAACTTTGTTTCATTTTATATACCTGGACATGAACGAGTAAACGAAATGAACTAAAAAAGGGGCTCTACATGATACAACGGCTGTACTATCGCTCATCGTACAGCAGTTGGCTGTTTCAACCATTCGACCGTGCAATATTGCAACTAACTCGTCGCATACTTGTATCCAAACAATACAATAATCGCTCACAACCTTCAAATAGCAACCGATATTGGTACATCCGTTGTATCGTGTAGACCCAGCTAAAGATTAATTTAACTAAAAGACCTAACGAACTAAAAGAACGAAAGAACTAAAAGAATTAACGAACTAAGAGAACAAACGAAGTAAAACATGCAACAAACAAAAGTAACTAACGAACTAAAAAGAACTAAATGAACGAACTAGTTCATTACATACGATTGAACTAAAAAGAGCGATCTCTGTGGTGAACTAAAATGCCCAGCCTACACGACATTATTCTGAAATAAGCCGTGGACCTTTCAACAAGATCCGGCCCATAAGGCTAAATTGACTCAAGAGTTGTTCAAAAACAAGGTACCGAACTTAATTTCCGAGAACCCATTGGATTAGCAATTGTGGTCCGTGTTAGAGGGTATGGCTTGCTCGTACCCATATATCGAGTCTCTTAAACGCGCTCTTGTCCGAGCAGTGGAGACATTTCCTATGTATGTCGTGCATGCTGCGATCGATGACTGGCCGGATCGACTTCGTTCGTGCTGGAAAGACAATGGTGGCCATTTCGAATAAGTTGATCTACAATTTGTAGCTTTTGAATGACTCAATAAATAACAAAAATAATTTTGAAAAAATCTTTTTGTTGTTTTTATTTTATGAGAAAAAAAAACGAGAATAAAAACATATGAGAGTACGAAGTATTTTTGCGGAATATTGCTAATGCTTGATTGTTTCTAATTAGTTGTCAACAGCTGTAAGTGACAAAAACCATCTAAATTCATTTTCATGTAACCATACATTTTCAACATATGACTCAACACTCACCCTTTCTGAGAATTTTGAAAGTCATATTTGCATAACATTGCATTGTCGTGTAATTGCTAATGATCAACAACTCATCATGACAGTTGATATGTTTGGTAAAATCCCCAACATAAAATTCAACAGAAATTAATTCTTGACAATCTTAATTCTGATGCCTATCAATTTGATGATCTGCACCAAGAAAATGCAAGAATGCCACCACGATCTTGGTGCACGCACAACAAATATTTTTATAGTATGACTCAGCAAGACGATCCATTAAGCTGCAGATTTAGTGCGCCCCAAAAAAAACCAAAACAAAACCAATAAAAAACTGAATAATAACAAAAACACAAAAGCCGGCTTATCAACGAAGAAGAAAGAGAGAGCGAGAAAGAGAGAAAACGTTAAACTCAGTTTTATATTCCACTCATCTTAAGATTGGGGCATCCCCAATGCTCTTTGAGCAAGTAGCCGGCTTTACTAAGGAGCTGCTGCTACTCTTGCACAATTGATCGTGCTAAAAGCAATGGAACTCTTAGACGCTGGCGACTCAATTGAGTCAAACGTAAAAGCTGCGTAAGCAAATGGCAATAAAATTTAATTCATATATTTTCAGCAAAATATGCCATTGAGAGGAATTTTGAAGCGATCTTGCCGAACGGGTAAGTGAGTGAGTCGTTTTGGGGCTAAAGGATTGAGTGAGTGAGTTAGTTACCATTGAGCAGAGAAATGTAAACAGAGTCATCAAGAAATTAAAAGCAGCAACACACAAAACAACAACAACAACAATCACAAGATCGTCTGTTAAATGGAGCTACATCCATTAAGAGATCTCATTGGAGACGCAGCGCTGTTGATCAGCTGCTGGTTGTTCAAATGACTGTGTGTTTGTGTAATAGTGGTAGATACGAGCCATTCGTGCCATTTCGTTCCGAGCCAGATACGCGAGAACCGCGCACGAGACAACAACGCGTGTACGGCAAGATCGAACGATCGATGGATGGATGGGTGCTTTTGTGTGAAACTGACTAACTTGACTAGCCACAGAAATCATGGTGAAACGGTTAAAACGGTCTTCTAGTTAGGATAGTCAAAATTCAAAACAAAGTGAGGCAAAAATAAATGTTAACAACACGATCATGCGGCAAATTTTTTCGCACGATTTTGGCATCTTTAGAGCATTAGAGAAAAAAATTATAAAAAATTTAGGGAAGCCTTAAAAATTGCCAATTTCGCATGGCTATGCAGTGCACGCGATCTTAACGGGCAGTTACTACGAAATGACGCTGCTGCTCGTGTCGCTTGTGGCAAGATCGGCGCGATATTAACGTAGAAACGTGCTGAACTTAACCTTGTGCGAGTGGATTTTTTTGTTTTGTGTGTTTTATTTTTTGTGTAGTATGAGCAGAAAAAAGGCACGCCAAGAAGTACCGTAAAATTCAAGGTGTTGTTGCTGTGGAGTGCTTAAAGAAAAAATATAGAAAAAACAAAGAAAAGTACTTTAGGCACGCTTAAAAACGTGTTGGCCGCTTATGACGCTATCTAAGGCGGCATCAAGCCGCTATTGTTGGCCAGCCAATGACTAACTTCGACAATATTTTTGCAAATTTTATTTAATGAGTTTTTTTCTATTTTTTTTTTTTCTTTGATTCAAATGCTAAACAAAGTGATCTGCTGCTGATCTTTCGCCTGCCTCAGACAAAAGTGGGCGGCATGTGTTTGAGCCAATTTTATTTCTTATAGCCGCATCCACATCTGTTCAACGGCGTCTATTTGTGGAGTGTCTGCTCTGTGTTATTCACACCACTTCATTTAGTGTTTATTCATTAATTTTTTTTCATTTTTTTTTTTTCGCCCAAAAGTGATCGCGCTTATTTTGAGAAAAAAAGCGTAATCAGACAAGTGTTTTTCTATTTATTTTGTGCTTTTTGTGAAATTCTTTTGTTTATTGCTGAAAATTCTCAAAATTGGGAAATTTGTGAAAAGTGAAAAGATGATCATCGGCACGATCAACAAATTTCAAAAAGTTTTTTATCTTTAAATTTATCACTCGATTTAGCAGACATGTTTTCTTTTTTCTTAATTTTTTGCTCAATATTTTTGGTGTTTTTGTTGAAAATTGTGAAAATTCTGAATATTATGAAAATCGTGAAAAGTGAAATGATGATCGGCAAGATCAACAAATACCAAAAATATGCCTATTTGCTCAGTTTGAACGGGCAAAGTGAGCCAGTTGGTTATGCAAATTTCTGCAACTATTAATTGGGTCACTTACCGACTCGTTAGTATTTATATAATAACAACTTGGCAGCACTGATCGTGTCGCCGGCGATCATGCATTCAAAGTAACAAACTTGCAGGCAAATAAATATGATTTATAATCAAAGTTGTTGACTCTGTTGACAACTTCAGTTTGTACTTTTTTTGGTTTTTATCTCTAAGATAGCACCATAACTTGTAGATACAGCGATTTGTAGCTTTAAGTGAGACATGCAAGAAGTGAAAAAAAAAAAAAATTATTAAAATTAATTTCTAGAAGCTTATCTAGTGAGTGCAGTGAACAAAATAATAAAAATAAAAAAGTGTTCTATTAAAAAAAAAAAATACAAAAAAATAAATAAAAATATGGCCCCATCATCCTCTTAGATTTCCTCTAAACTCTTAGATTTTAAAAGTTAAAAAAAAAATAATATCAAAAATTTTCTATAGATATGGCAGCATTGTCTGAGTCAGCAGCAAGCAGCTAAAACAATTCTCTGAATAATAAATATCAACGACAAAGAAATATTTTTAGTATTTAAAAAAAAAAAATATGGCAACACTGTGTCAGCAACAATCACTCTTTGAGTAACAGCAACAAGAAAAAAATTGTTGTCTAAAAAAATAACTAAAACACTATTTGAAAGAATATGGCAACATTGTCAGCATGAACAGCAATTAGCAAAAGCAACTCTTAGAATAACAACAACAACAACAACAACGACCGAAAAAAAAATATCCCGAACAATAATGACTACTAACATTAGCCTGCTGCTTGTCGCCTTGTTACTTGCGGCGCTGCAGCAGCAGCTACTCATCGTCGATGGTGGTACTTTCCATAAAGAAGCACCCAGGAAGCACTCGGCAGCACATCAGCATCGTCATCAGCACTTTGTAAGTGACACAAAAACATCACAGCAACATCATCGTGGTCATGGTCATACGCGACAGCAACAACAATTGCACCATCATCAGCAGCAGTCAGCAACATGGCAGCAACAATACAAATTAAATTCCGCCATGTCGACGGAACCTACACCTTACACAACAAAAACAACAGCAACAATGCATACAAATCAACACTTGCAACATCATCAGAAGCAGCAGCAACATCAAGCACCGTCTAGTTCAAAGCTTTTTGTTGCTGTCGCCGCTGCCTCTGATGTTGGTCACACATTTGCAACCCACACATTTGCCAAGGGTCAAAGGCAGCCTCTATTGACCAGCACTGAAGCCTCTACCTTGGCTGAGGTCAGTGCGTTTGCGTCTGCAGCTTATCAGCTGAAGTCAGCACCAGTAGCTTCCTCATCATCATCTCCACCATCATCATCATCATCCACTATAACAGCTCAAAGTCGCCTGTCCAAGTCATCGCAGCAATTGGCTGATGCAAATAGCGCACAAAATTACAAAACGCCCGTTCCAAGCAATCCACTCGTCGTGGATGACAGGTTTAGATTGAAATCTATGGAATCTCTTGACTATGCCGATGATTATTATTATGATGATGACGACGACAACAACGACGACGGCGAGGACAACCATAACAACCACAACAACAACAACAACAACAACAACAACAACAACAACAACAACAACAACGACAACAACAACAACAAAAACAACAATAACAACGACTATGATGATGTGTATATGGAAAATTATGATAGCGACGTTGCTGATCGTCATCATATCTCCTCCATCCCCTCCACATCTGCACGTGTTGTGCGTGCTCATCACTTGCCACACTTGACCGCCTCAGGCATCAACAGCATTACGGCTAGCCGACTGGATCACCAGGCTAGCAAGTCATCACCACCATCGCTGCTAAGTAGTGAACCAAGCCAATATTTGGACCATGAGCAGCAGCTCTTGGCTAGTGATGTGAGTCTGAATATGAACTAGTTTTATATTAATTTCAGGTTTTATTTTAAACCTTTTATTAAGAAACCTTTGATTAGCCGTCAATATCTCAACAACGGGTTTTTCCAATTTCCAGTCTGCTAAGATGAGCGATTATTAATTAACTTGTCGGCAATCAATTTGCCCGGCCTGTCACTCAAGGCCTTGTGCTTTGAGTTATGCATAGCTTCCGGTAGTCGAAATTAGCACCAAGGTCAAATCAAAGCATCTTGTTTTACAGTTATAAAAACCTTCTGTTAAACGTACTGGTAATTAAAGCTAATAGCCGAGTCCTTTCAGAGGGCAGGCGAAGACAAGGCCATGTTAATTTGTGAGACAAAATTATTCAAAAATAGAACTGTGACTGTCAAACTGAGGGTTGCAAAGTTGTCTTATTTATACCTAACAAAGAGAGCATGTTTAAAACAATACAAGTTATTTTACCGATAGGCACTCTCAGCACAGTGAAACAGTGTGAAACTTTTATGGAAAAGAGTTTATAAAAAACGCTCAATTTTGAGTGGATCTATTATTTAACAGGGTGTATTTACTTGCTGAAAGGTACTTTGCACCGCTAGCATCTGGTGTTGCATTTAAAGGACTGGACTATGTATGGATATTTTGTAACTCGGTCCTATATCCAACGCCATCTCTAATTATGTAAAGTGTTTATTTCTGATAGTATTTACATTCGTGCGTATAGTTTTAAATTTTCATCCCGAATCCCGCTTACATTCCCTTTATTCCCCGTCATATTTTCAAGACATCCAAGTACCAAAATATTGTTTTATACGCAAGTATGTTGCATTACAACCAGAGAATACCTTCAAGGGGACGTTCTCCTATCACTTCTTTTATTGTCGACATTTTCCTTGTCTCCCTGTGTCAAGAAGTTGTATTGATGATGTTGGGTATGCTGATGACGTAGCAGTCATCATATGGGGGAACTTTGAGAGTACAATGTCAGATGTTCGGCAGTCAGCAAAGATCACAATACAAAGGTGATACACTAAAAAGGACCTTTCTGTAAACACTTAAAAGACAGCTATTGTACCTTTTATAAAACAGCGGAAGCTCAATTCAGTCTGCGCTACCCCCTTTGTGGAAAAGTAGATTTTTCCCATTCACACAAATACTTAGGAGTCCTTCTGGACAGCAAACTGACCTGGAACTTGCAAATAAACCGCAGCATCGGGAAAACGACAGCTTCTTGGAAAACGACAATAGACTTGCAGAAGAGTTTTGCGGAAAAAATTAGGTCCCAAGATAGAGGAAAGGCTGAATACTCTAATTGTCAGAGCTACACTGTCATATGCCGCAGTGGTAAGTTGAGCAAAAATTCAAAAAGGTACGAACGACTATTAAGCGTTTAGAACGAGTATAGATCTCAACGTCATCATATGTGATGTTTCACAGGAAAACGGACCTTTTCTTCGGGGAATCAAAGTTCGTTTTTTTTCATTTCTTAAAAGAACATATACAAAAATAACTCAATCACAAAAAAAAAAATAAAAAATTTACTTACTTATAGCATTTTGAAGTTCTATGTTTGACAATAAAAAGGGACCTTAACTTCCCCATTCCCCATCGTGGAAGATAAGGTTTTCTTTCTTTAAGGATATAGGGGTTGGGGAAGATATCTTCTTTTTTTTTTTGTATTTCTGATTAAATAATCGACTTAAAACCGATTGCAAAATTCTCCGAACATGTCTGGACAGTATTACCAACCTTAACCTGAAAACCGATAAAATTTGCCCAAACGTCTATTTTTAGCTCTCCTGAAAAAATTTAGTCTGGGAAGATAAGATTACTTTTCCTGTAAAACATCACATATGATAAGACTGACCCAGATTATATTCACATCCAAATGGAGCTCCGGTTCAGCTTTCATAGGTTCTTTCACTTGGGAAATATTAATACTAACCATCCTTTGTAGAGACATACCTACACTGAACAAAAAAACATTCGCTTAAAATTGAACACAATGTGTTCGAAAAATGTATTCGTAATTTGCCTTTTTTCATGTTTTTCAAAAATTATAACCCATGATGCTTTTACTTTGACGGAATTTGCTGGAAGCTACTTTTAAAACACAAAATTCTTCAAATTAATAAAAATTGTCGTCATTTCTAAGACATTTTTTTTTTCAGTGTATATCTTTAATCAGTACCTGAGACGATATGCTTCCGAAATATAATTTTAATAAAAGTTTTTTTATAATAAATAATCTCTTCATGACATCATTAGGATCAAGAGAAACTATACCCCACCCCGAAATAACTTGGATCTAAAATGGAGGAAGGCACGGGTATGGGAGTGCTTCTAGGAAACTCCGAAGTTAGCCACTCTTTCAGCTTATGCCATTACTCCACATTTTTTCAAGCAGAGATATTTGCCATTAGCAGACTAAACAGTTCTAATCACGCTGTTGACAAACTTTATTTTAACCATTTTAGATAACTAAGCTTTTAAAGCACTGAAATCACCTAACATTAAATAAAAGCTAGCTGTATAGACTGTCACACACTAAAAACTGTCATAGTCTAGAGACTGTCACAGCTTTCTCAAACAATGTCCAAAATTAAAAATTAGTTCTACACTGGATTTTTGGCCAAAGTGTTTTGACGGAAACGAGAAAGCGGACTTCTTAGCCAACCTAGGATGCTACCTCACCTTTTATAGGACTGGAATCCTTCATAGGAGCGGCGTTAGTGGGGCTCTTTCAAAGTAATTATCTAAGACAAATCAAATGATCTCTTGACGAACACAGTTGGGCAAACCTGCACTGATTTTTCCAAACTCATACCCAAGAAATCTATATTTCTAATAAACTTAGAGAAAAACGATCATAAGATGACAATAAAAATTATAATTGGACACTGTAATTTGAAAACCAGCTATCTATTAAAAACGAAACTGTCGATAAACGCATTATGTATGTAGGATGAAGAATTCTCTAGACATATTCTCACTGAATTTCCTCAAATAAGCCTTTCTTCATATAAGGAAGAGAACCTTAAATAACGATATAGATAAAGATATCGCACAAACCTTTCCTCTTTAATTTATTTGTATGGATCTTACACTTCGGTTTATCAGGAAAGAGCTCATTCTTTTTCTTATAAGTGGGTATAACTCTAAACAAAAAAGAGAGCAAGTTCATAAAATTTCAGATATGTATGTATGTAACTTAACAACTTTAATAACAAACCAAATCTGAATTCTCAGTCCATATTTCTAATCATAAATCATAACACCAAATTATTATTTTTTCTTTCATGTTCATATTGTAATAGAGCTAACAAATTTTCCAATTAAAAAAAATATAAAAAAAAAAAATTAAGCCGAAATCATTTTAATAGACAAACTCTTTAATTGAAGCATAATTTTTTGACCAAAAAGTCCTAAGAACCCATTTAAGCTTAAATGGCTCACTCAGTTGGCACAAATCCAATTGTTCACAGAGAAAAATCAAGTGCAGATATTTTAAATTTAATGTTCCAGAATCAGTCTGATTACATGTAGAAATCTAGGCCAGAGTCTCGGATGAGTTAGGAAAGCCTGAGAAAATTTTCTGCTCAGATATTCCAAATAAACTAAGTTTGTTTACTGCATTGCCTATTGGATTTTAAGTTATGACTTAAAGTTAAGGGCATAATTCCATTAAGCATTACGGGAACATAAAAAAAAAAAAAAAGAAACGTGACCATATATTGATAAAGAGACCAACAGATTTGTCATTCAAGCACAAAAAATATAAAAGTCAAAAATCAAATCTTATTAAAACTCAATTGTAGAATAAACCATATCACCATACAGGCAAAGAAAAGTACACTGGACACCATCTAATCTGAAGCATTTTTAAAAGGCAATTTCTTAAAAAAAATTTTTGTTTTTGACGTAGGGGTTACGTTTTTAAGTTTTTCGTTATATTTTCGGTATTTACAGTCTTATCTTAAATAATGTTTCGAGGAACCTTCATCAAACCTTTTTTGCTCTAAAGGTCATTGGGTACTAGTACTTATCTTACCCACCGGTACTTGGCTCTAGTACTTACCCACCAGATACCAGTTTCTACCATCTTAATCTATCATTCTAAGGTCATAAAATAAAGCTCGTAAAAAATCACTAAACTCTTCCGAAGAGAGTACCTATATCGATTATACCAGTAGAACCAATTAAAAAAATTTTTAAATTTTTTGCGATCGTAGGATTTCTTCTAAGTTTTCCTTCAATTCTTCGATACTTACAGTCCGATCTTAAAGAATGATTTACCGATATTTTTGTCTTGAGAAGACCAAATATTTTTATCTATTCTTATCTCGCGGTCAAGGACCGCGTTCTAGCACTTACCATATATAAACTTCTACAACATAAATTACAAAATTAAGAGTCGAATCAAATGAAGTGTTTTTGAGCCGTTACCCAATGCCTCGAAGGGGCTCAGCATATAGTACATTTTAATTTGAATTTTTTTTTATCATTTAAATAAAACTTACTTACTTACTTACTTATCTGGCGCTTACAACCGAAGGTCGGTTTTGGCCTCGTATAAGAAATTGCGCCAGCCATTTCTATTTTGCGCTTGCTGGCGCCAGTTGAAAACACCAAGTGTAGTCAGGTTATCCAACACCTGATCCTTCCAACGAAGATGTGGGCGTCCTCTTCTGCGTTGACCACCACCGGGCACTGAATCGAATATTTTTTTCGCTGGAGCGTCGTTTTCCATCCGCTCAACATGACCTAGCCAGCGGAGCCGCTCGATTTTAATGCGCTTAACTATGTCTATGTCAGCGTACAGCTCATACAGCTCGTGGTTCCATCGAATTCGGTACTCGCCATTGACGCAGATTGGACCGAAGATCTTACGAAGGATCTTTCTCTCGAAGGCTCCCAAAGTCTTTTCATCAGAACTGCTCAACGTCCAAGTTTGTGCTGTATATAATAGGACGGGCATGATTAGTGACTTATAGAGCGTGAGTTTTGTTCGTCGAGAGAGGGCTCTGCTTCTCAATTGCCTACTCAGCCCAAAGTAACACCTGTTGGCAAGAGTTATCCTTCGCTTTATCTCAATACTTACATCGTTGAAAGAGTTTACGCTGGATCCCAAGTAGACGAAGTCCTTAACAACCTCGAAGGAGATGTTGTCAACAGTGACGTGGTTTCCAAGACGCTGGGACTGTTTATTTGTTGACACTAGGTATTTCGTCTTATCTGCGTTCACTACAAGACCCATTCGACTCGACTCTTTCGCTAACCTGGAGAATGCTGCACTGACTTCGCGCGTATTATGGCCAATGATATCGATATCATCAGCATACGCCAGCAGCATAATACTTTTGTAGAATATCGTGCCACTGCGTCTCAAATCAGCAGCTCGGATGATCTTCTCCATCATTAGGTTGAAAAAGTCGCACGATAAGGAATCACCTTGTCTGAAACCTCGTTTGGTATTTAAATAAAACACAGAACTTTAATAGTGGGAAAAAAATTAAAGTTGGTGTTTTACAAAGCAAAGACTGTAAATCAAACTGCCGAAAAGTTCGGTAAAATAAAAGAAAAAAATTGGAAAATTCTTTCAAATACTTATGCTTAAAATTAGATGGTGTGCGATTAACCATTTTCCAATACGGTCTAACGTAGTTGGTTGTTATGGGCAGCCTATAGACTATTTTGAGTAAACACTTAAGATTTACACCCAAGACGGTGAATGTGTTTTCTTTTTTTCCTAAAGCTGATTAAAAATTGTTTCAATTGTCTAGTTAATAAAAACCATGAATTCTTAATCATTTTCGGAGAGGTCGAAAAACGGTCATATTGATCCTGCTCCTTTAAGACCACCCAAGGTTTCCAGCAATAAGTTGAAAAATTATTTTTATTTTAACTCTAGATAGCAATGAAAAAGTGAACTCTTCTCGAAACTGGCTACTTAAAAAAATAAGCACTGAGTGAATACTTCATTCAGTCGAACTCAAACTACAATTACATGCTATAAAAATTCATGTAAGTTCCTCTTCAGCTTAACTGACCAACTTTTTTTGTCCGCTCATCATCCACACAATAGTTGGATTTTTTGTGAAATTCTTTCAATCTCGATTTTTTTTTCCATTTTTCCTTATCTCGTTTGGCTCATGTAAGTGCCGCCCCAATAACTCCGTAATTATGAAATTAACGTAACGAATACAAGCAATTTCGATAATAATCCGATTTATACCATGAGAGTACACAGTGAAGGAAGAACGAGAAGAAGCAGCAGCAGTAACAGCAGATCGCCAAACGACAAACTCCACACGATGCAACTCAGGCAACTGCAAGTCTTCGATGTTGCCATGTAAAGCGATTCAATTAAAAACGTAGTTAATTCAATGAATTCGAGCTAAGCCGGTTGCACTTGATGCGAGCTGTTGGCTCGCTGACTGGCTAGTTGGCCGGTTGACTGGTTGGCCAGTTGGCTGACGTTTTCACTTTTCCCACCACAGGTTGTTGGCGCTCTATGCTCGGGGTTTGAGGAAGTTTTTGCTTAACGGACTTGCCATTGAATCTCGAACTGAATAACTGGCTATTGGGCAAGCAGTGCACAAATATACACACACATGCACCACACACACACACACACACTATCGAGTGTGAACAAAGAGCAAATTAAGTGTACAAAAGTTAAAAAAAAAAACAAAGTTCAAGGAGAATAACAAAAAAATGGAGAACGACAACGGATCTGTCGGTTTTTATAAATGCCGGCAACAGGTTAGGAACAAAGGGATTTTTTAAATACTGGGTCAGCTACAGCAAACTAGCAGGATATTGTGTATGAGCAGGTTCAATTCACATGTAGTAAGTACTCGAAAAAAAAATTAAATAAAATAGCTTCTGGCATATGTTCAAAAGATATGGGTTATATTGAAGAATGTTTATGTTTTGGAAAGTATTTTAATTGATTGCCATAAAATGCCTCATTTTGTTTTCTTAACAATAAAGAAAAAGATTCGTTTCTGCCATTCACAGACAGACCGTTTTTCTAAATAGCTGCGAATGCTACCTTAAAGCACTTAAAATCAGCTATTATATCGGAAAGTTTTTAATCAAAAAAACAGGTTTAGCATGAAGACGATTTTATATTGTTATTGTAAAATTTTTAATTATTTTTTATGAACTTGAAGTTTTATTGGGGTTGGAGTCAAGGTATTGCTGTAGCTCTTACAGTTGATTTAAGGTATAATATACGTGTAAATTTTTCGAAAAAAAAAAATTTTTTTGTTTAATGTGTTCTTTATAGTTTTAAGAATATACATACACATTTTTAAATCAATATTAAAAAAAAAATAGAAGTTATAACGGTTTTCATTAACCTATGTCTAAGCTCCATACAACAAATATAAAACTTTAAACGCGATTTCCTCGAAACTACACGCAAAGAAATTTTTCGTTTACCACAACTGAAAAATTCACAAATTATACTTCGTTCAGTTGTCACAACTTAAAAATATATCTTACATATATATATATACCGCAAGCTATTTCGGTCATTATTATTTATTATATTAATAATCTTTCTCATTATGTCCGTCCGTCTTCTTATGGATTCCACCTCTGTTGCTATCTTCGTCCGCGTATTAAGCAAACTACCAATTTCCTTATATAGTAACAATTTGTCCAAAAAGTAACTCTAAACTATAAGCGTTATGTTTATACAACGAAGGGAAAAATAAACAAAATTTTCAGTTGGGAAAAACGAAGTTTTCAATTCCTGCAATTTAAAAATCACTCGCGTTTATGACAAACGAAATTAATTTCCTGCAACTATATGACGCGTTTCTCGCAACTGAACTGTTATTATGACAACTGTTGAAACGTTTGCAAATAACGATTTCAAGCACGACAAACGAAGTTCGTTTGTGCCAAACTGGCGATAAACGTTTTTTTTCTTTGCGTGTAGTTTTTTTTAAAACGGTTCGATAGATAACTCAAAATCCATTGGTTCAAATTCAATGATTTTTTTTTTGCATTTTGTTTTTTATTTTGTCCTTTAAGCATCCCCCCTAAATTCAAGTATCTATTTTTTTTTTTATATAAACAAAAAAACGCGCGAAAATGTATCTATTTTTCGAACTTTTTACTTCAACTTCAGCCGTAATTAAAAAAAAGACCTCGGGGGTCTTGCGTAGAGGGGATGCTTAATATAAGGTCTGTGATTTAAAATGTAATTTGAATCTTTTTTTCCGATACATGGTAAAGGCCATATCCATCGAACCGTTTTGGATGTTTTTTTTTTCAATGCCATTTTCAGCGCCTCTATATAAAAGCCAGAACTCTATTCACAAAAAAAAAAATTTTTTTTTATAAAGTATTTTTTATATACAATAACCTGTATAAATTAAAAAAAAAAATAATAACTCTTTATATCTAAGAAAATTTTTTGAAAACAGCTTCTGTTTTTGGTTGTTACACGTATATTATTATACCTTAAACATTCTTTATACCTTAAATATCCCTCAATAAGTAAGTAAAGGAGATAATGGACTTCAAATAGTACGTATATATGTATCAATTTTATAACTATCTGACTTCAAGTTCACAAATCCCATCAGATTTAGTAAAACTTGCGAGTTTAGTCGCTTTGGGCGGCTGTCAGCGGTATGACTCTAGAGTATATTAATGGATGCATGTTTCATTCATTTTCACATATCGCATGAGAAAATCAAAATTGCGAAAATAGTAATCCTTATTTTGATTCCAGTCTGAAGGTCATAGAAGCCAAGATAAATAGACATTTCTTTCATGTGCATGAGACTATAAGTATGTACGGGGTGACTAAATAAGAACAATAGGAAAAGAAATTAAAAGAGAACAACAACGGTTTAAGATATCAAATTGATTCTGGTTTTATTCAAATGTTACATTCATGCCGTTATGTATGGAATGGCACACCACTTAAATGGACACCTTGGCTCTGCTGGAGAAAAAGAAACTGATAATTTTGATAAAAACCAGAATAAAAAAACAGAAATACATTTTTTTTTTTAAGATTTTAGAGAATGTGTTTAAAAAACTATTTTTCCCAGATGCTCAAAAAAAAAATTGTCCAAAAGTAGTGATTTTAAAGGTTTATAGAATCTGGAAATAATATTTTTGATCTTGTTTAAAATATTTTCTTTACAACGATATCCATTTTGTTGGGTTTCGAGAACAAAACACTTTTTATTCTACTGTGGGTCTGTCCAATATTCAATGACTCGGTCTAATATGTGCGGAGTTATTGCGGCAATAGCGTCTCAAATTTTGCCCTCGATTCCACCCAAAAGTTATTGGCTTCTTAGCGTAGACCAGAGGTTCCCAAGTTTTTTTTTTTTTCTCATAGACCAGTTTCAAAATTTAGCTGATTCTGTTGGATCCCCTGCAGCTACCATTTTTTCTACCATATTCCCAAAACTCGACAAAAAATGTGAAGATTAGATCTGCTATGGAAATTTGCATTGCGACTGAGTTCCTTCCAACCACAAAATAACAGTTTTCGAAAAAAAGTGAGAATTGATTGGTTAATTAATTAATTGATTGTGATGTGAGTTGATTTCATTCAACTTTACTTTTTTGACATCTACTTATAGCACAAGAAACCAATAAATTCTCACTTCTTTTATATTCAGAAAACTCCCCATTCGGAGTAGTAAAAATAAAAAGAAAAATAGTATATTTTCTTATATTGTATTTATTCAAATATGTCATTTTTACACTATTAATTATTATTTTTATCATATGACATTGTAATATGATAATAGTCGTAGTATGATTAAAATTAAATACTAATAACGTAACGTAACGTAACTTCTTAATGGGAGAGATGTACTTGATGGAATGACAGCAAATTATCAATATTTGGCTTCATTTTTGTTAGGAATAACCGCAAATCTCCCCGTTCTGTGATATTCAATGTGCTCCTTTTTTTTTAAAAAAAATGGTTTGTAACTACACTAAAACTTTTTTCGACAAGATATGACAAGGGAAACACTATCAAAAGCTTTTTCGCAATTCCCCACAATCCAGGATATTTTTCGGGTATTTCTGTCTGCAGACAAAATGTTTGATACTCTCTTTTAAATTTCACCTTCAGTGCCTAATTAGTGCTAAGCTCGAGTAGCTCCTCTTGTACTATCACATTCTCCACGTCCGCTTCATCAAATGGATTTATGATCCATAGTGGTATTTCCATCGTCAGAATATCTTCAAATCTTAATTAAATGTTGAACGTATATCGGAATATCCTCATCAAGGCATTTTACCTGTGACAAGTTCGAAAACTGAGAAAAATCGCGCCGACTAATATTTAGTCCATAAATTTCAATTTTTAAATTCAAGCTGAAATTACACCCTTTGTTTTTATTAAATTGAGGCTATCGCCTTGTAATTGTAAAAGTTAATGTTATTAAATTGATTGATAGGTGTAATCGAGCGAACATTTTAGTTCTTCACTATCGAAACCAGATAAATTTTCGTGGACCCCCGCTTACGAATTGTGAACCACCATTTCTTTGTCACGCCAATGTAGACCCCCATCAAGTCTCCCGTGCACCCCTGGGGGTCTTGGACAACTTTGGGAATCAATAGCATAGACTAAGAAGTAGACGTAGCCCCAGAGAAAATAATCGAGGGGTGTCAAGACAAGAACGCTCGTCTTGAGATGACCCAGTCGCTAAATTTCTCCTTCACCACTTCGAGCCTTGCGTTGCTTATATGGTATGTAGCGCCCTCTTGTTAGAACCACAGCTCGTATATATCGATGTTGTCGAGCTCTGGCAACAGAAAGCCGGTTATACCGAGAACCATTGATGGCAACGATGTCTCCTTCCTCATTTCGAAAAAAATAAGATCCGATAATGCCGCCGTGCGTAGTTGCTTAAAGTGCGTGGCCGCTATGTCAAAGAACCTGGAGACCAAGGTTCGAACCCCAACAGCGACAGAAAATTATTTGAATTAAAATAATTTTTCTGTACGGCCGCCACCTTTCTGCAGACAATGGCTAACCTCAGAGAGTAATCAAAATGCCATGTAAAGCTTCTTGAGAACAAGAACATTCCGTTCATCGCCGTTCGGAGTCGGCGTTAAGCATGTAGGTCCGGTTCTCGGTCAATTGTGTACAAACTTAATAACACGCACAACACAATTGATCATAAGAAGCTAGGTCAAAGTCCTTTCAAGGGCTGAAATGGCCAGTTATTTATTTTTTTTTTAATGCCGCCGTGCTTTAAACCATACCAAACAGTCAAGCTGTGTGGATGTATTGATGTCTGATCGAACATTTTTGTATTGTGGCCGCTTCAATAACGGTAATTTTGAAGGAGAAAAACTTTTTTTCTTATTACTTTTGTAACAAGTTCACCTCTAGTTTGAACTGCAAATTTTATAGTGGAAAAAATAGTTGAACAAAGAGTGTGTTTGACATTGTGTTTTACCAAAGGAATTTCTTGTCCGGATGCATTGAAAATATTGCAAAAAAACCTATGGGGAGGCTGCTCCATCACACACGCAGACATCTGAGTGGTACAAATTATTTTTAGAGGGTCATACATCAGTTGACAACTTGGCTCACCCTTCTCGTCCCGCAACACGAATCAAACAATGAAAATGTTAAAAAAAAAAGTAAAGGAAATTGTGCTTAAAAATCATCGCGTGACCGTGAGGGATATAGGTGCACAGCTTGATATATCAACTGGATCGGTGCACACCATTTTACATGTTGTTTTAAGCATGCGATGGGTTGCAGCGTGACTTATGCCAAAATTGCTGAATTTCCTTCAAAAAGAATTTCGCAAAACTGTAGCTCAGGAGATCCTTTTAATGGACGATACGGACATTCAGCGCATCATTATTGGGGACGAGATTTGGGTGTACGATTATGACGTCCAAAAAGCTTAACAATCTGCAAAGTGGAGGTATCCTGATGAACCGAAACTCAAAAAACCACGAATGTCACAAAGTCGTTTAAAAATCCAGGTGATGTTGACTATTTTCTTCTTTTCTTCTTTTCATCGGTGAATACTCAAATTATTATTAAAGTGTTAGAAAGCGCTTTCGCGATAATATTCGGCGAAACAGGCCAGAATTATGGAAGGACAATTCAAGATTTTTGATCCACAATAATGCACCAACTCACACATCATGCATTGTACGCAATTATTTGACCAAAAAATATCAATGTCGTTCAACAAGCGCCATATTGGGCAGATATGGCCCCGTGGGACTTTTTCCGATTCACCAAACTCAAATTGTCGCTTCGTAGAAAGTATTTTGAGACGATTGTAGTCATCAAAGAGAATTATCAGAGGGAGCTAAAGGCCATTCCGAAATCGGTATACCAAAAATACTTTCAGGAATGTTCAAAACGTTGTCATATTTGTATCGCCTCTGATGGTGATTATTTTGAAGGTGATAAAATAAATATTCTAGAATAATTAACCGTTGTTGTTCTATTTGCACAGTTCGGTTCAATTTTGCACAGAAGATATGGTCTTCGTCGCACTGTTATTGTAGAAATTAGCATCCCACCACATTTTACAAACTCTCTTCTTATTTATTTAGCTGTTTTTGTCTATTCCTCGTATATTCATTCGGCTTGTCAGTCCTGTTTCCCTGTTTGGATTTCACTGTCTGGTACGTAGTCCATTGGCATAAACCCTAAGTTGATGTTTTAATTTCTCGACAGATTCGAAAAAATAGCCTACAATTTTACAACTTGATTAATGACAGCCGCAACCTGATCAGTTTCACAGAGCGGTACCAAAATTATGCCATTCATCGAATTTTTGCAGTTCACTATCACAACTGTTCGCATTACTCGAGTTTGCTGAATGCAATCAATGATTGATTTCACAAACTTAATTAATTTCGAAATTTGGCTTCATATTAAAATTAAGATTAAACCTGAAGATTGCCTCAAGTCAAATCGTCGAAGCCAAAAATAAATTGCAATTTCTCGTTTATTTCTTTTAAATAAATTAAAAGTGAAGCCAAAGTGGTTCGGAGTGAGAAATCAACATTCGAAGTTTTGCAATTTTAGCCTCATTTTTAATCCTTAAAGTGAGTCAATTTTCGTAATCATGCAAAGAACACGTTACTTTAATAACGCTAAAAGCTCTTTTTTGACAGTCAAGCGGGGTGGGAAGGCACAAGGTGTCATTAAATTTAAGTTTTCACTGTTGCACTGTTGGTTGAACATTTGGCTTGTTTGGATTTTCATGTAGAGCCACTTAGATAAATTAAAAATCCTTGGAAAAAAAAAATATGTTTTGTTTCGTTGATGACAACATGTTGTTGTGACATCAAATATAATAATGTAGAATTTGTGTGTGTGGGTGTGGGTGGGGTGAGGAGGGGGGGGGGGGGCAATTAAGAAAAAGCTCATGTTTGTGCCAGGATAATTGTGAAGACTAAACAATAACACGGTGTTACAGTGAAAAAAATACTAGGCTCGAGAGATAGTAGAGGCTGTAGGTCTGGTTGAACAAAAAAAACTAAATACTTAGTTTTAAAATATACGGAAAAAGTTCAATTAAGATGTTGGCAGACTGGTCACTAAAATGTGAAACTGATACATAAACGAAAAAGGCCAAATAAACATTAAAAAAAAAAAAATTCTAAATACTAAAAATTCGATGGTGCAATTGTTTTTCACCCGATCGAAGTAAATGGTAGCTTGTTGAAAGCAAAATTAAGTAGGCTTCTAGAATCCTGCCAAAATTAATGATGCCACAAAACAAAATTTGTCAACAAAAATTTGTTAAACTTGAAAAAATAAAAAAAAAATCGCTTGTAGCAACGTACACGTGACAGAAGTGAAACTTCTTAAAAAGTTAAGAACAAGAGAGATTTTTGTGTAAAATAGAGAGAGAAGGTATCTAAAGGAAATGCAATACAAAATGGAATAAATTAAGTTTTTTCCGTTTTCTATACGCGTGGAAACGTTCAGCTGGTGTTTTAGTAGTTTTCGAATATCTCCTCAACTTTGTCACTTTTTGAATGCTAGATTGCATTTGCATAGTACTCGTTGAAGGAGGTTCCTTCCGAAAGCGAACACAATTCTGTTTGAATATTGTCTCCTGCTTCCTGATTATTATAGCTGCTATGTTGAGTGAGGGCCTCGTAAAGTACCGAACGTTGATTGTTATGCATATCAACTTGGTTGGCTTCAAATTTTGTTGATATGATGTCTAATAGCCATACTCTTACCATTAGTTGCAGATCTATATGTGGCTGCATTCTTCAGAGCTCTAATTCGCTGTCTATGTACACGAACGCACTCTGTTCCTGTTTTAGCTACTTTTCTTAGCTTCGGGACGTTCTTTACCTCTCGTCTTCCTGGGTGTCGTTTTGTTATTTTATTTGAAAAATGTGTACGGAAACACTTTCAAGTTACTTGAAACGAGTACGGAAACAGAACTTATGACATGCTCTTTCAAAAGTAACAAATAAATTTTCCGTCCATGGTTTTAGGCTGAAAATTAAATGTTTGAAAGGCATTGGTTTGTGTCTGTGATATACTACAAACAGAGCAGGACGCGTGCAATATTAATAGCATTTTGTTTACCAGTTCAAAAGCATCAATGTAGCATAACGCTAGAACGTCTGACTCTTATTCGATGCTTGCAACATTCCAAGGTTCAATGCCTGGTTGTGGGAAAAATTTTAATATGAATATTTGCTTTTCAATTTATTATAAGCTTCACAAATAAAGCGAATTTGAAAATTTTCACATAAATTGAAAACACGAGACATCGTCACGAATAAAGAGGGCTTGAAATTTCACTCGCCGCCAAAGAAGTTTCACTTGGAAAAGAAAATGATAAATTTTCAAATGATTTTACCTGTATACATGTAATTTTGTCAGTTCGTTCGGTAAAAAATGTTCTATATACTGTTTTAAATGTCAATTTTTCTTCTTTTTATCAACGTTTAAATTTTTAAAATTGGGCGAGATATAACGGAGTTATATAACAAACTACATATACATGCACCTACCTCAAATCGTTTTTTTTACCACAAATCCCGATTTGGAGGATATATTAAAAAAACCAATTATGCAGTTTTTTTATGTTTAACTAGACCTACAACATCTACTATGTCCCGAGCCCAGTGTATTGCATTTTTTTTCATTTTGTAAGACGGTGTAATTCTTAGGCCTTATGTTGGTGTATTCAAATGTATTTTTATAATGAGGGTTTTTTTTATGAGTTAAGCAGCACAAAAGGAATTAAAATTTCAGTCCTCGGCTTATTTCTTTTTGAAGTTTCTCAAGCTTGGAACTGTCTGTAGATTAAGGATTATAAGCTACCTTCTATTAGATCTTAAGCACATTTTTCAAAGAATATTATTGCTCTCAATTGCATCATAGTTCAGGATTTTTAATTTTCGATCAAAATTATTTATAACCCGCATATTTTGTAGCACTATTTTCACCCTTTCCATGGGTTCGATATTTGATTTAAAGCAGTAAAATGCATTGCTTTGCATTCTTGTTTTAAATCGTCAATTATTGAGAGTTCATAAAAACCATAAATCTTTCAATAACAATTTGTTAAACATAATAGGCAATATTATACTCATAACAACAACAACAAAAACAAAAATTGTGTCTATGATATTAATATAGTCATAAATACCAATTAACTCGACTCAGCAGACAATAGTGTCGCGTTCCATTGATATACCATAAATTAACCTAATTAGACGTCGCTGAAATCGGTTCAAATTTGAGCTTGACTTTTAACAAATAAAACAAAAAAAAACTCAAGCCAGCAGCTGTGATAAAAATTGTCAGCAACATAAATCATTCAGCAATTGAAAGATGAAAGAGCTGTAAGTGACAATGAATAAATTTCAATAAAGCTCCATTAAACGCTATCATTGAGTTACTTTTAATAAGCAAGCATATATTTCAAATATTCAAAAATATTTAACTTCCATCTATTTGAAGCTTAAAGCAAGAAATGAACTTGTTCTTCTTATCGAAAACAGCCAACTGTAAAGTTGAAGATACAAAAATTGCAACCTTCACCTTTCGTTGTTGTTTATTTAGCAGTTGATTTTATTTTTCACTGCTTCTTCTTCTCCTTCTTCTTCTCTTTCTTCTTCTTCTTCTTCTTATTGTATTTGCTGGCGAACCATTGCCGTGTGCTACCGGTTGAAAATCAACCGTAGCGCAGCTAAAACCAACAATAATAAATAAGAGTAGCAACAGCAACGGCAATAGCAACAGCGACAGCCACAGCAACAGCAACAGCACCAGTCCCAGCAGCAACCATTAAACCACTGAAAGAACAAGCTATATACCTATAATAATAAAACCAAAAAAGAAGAAGAAAGGTGGCAGCAGCGGAGAAAGAAGAAAATTAAAGAGATATAAATACTAAAGTAAGAGTAGAAACATCTTTAGTTGTGTTTCCGCAGCAGTCTAGAGGCAGCGAGCGACTTCCAGCCAACGAAGTACCAAAGAATCATACAAAAAGTCTTTATAGCTTGTAGGAGTCAGAAAAATTTACCGCCTTTACCCGAAAGACAAAAAAATTTGTAAGAAACTACAAAAAGCAAATTTCTTCCATAATAAACTGATATGGTCTAATCAGGGTTTAAGATGCTGAAGATGTTCAACTGGTAGCATTTGGCAATGGTTCGCCAACAAATACAATAAAAAGAAAAAAAAAGAAAAAGAAAAAGAAGAAGATAAAGAAGAAGAATAAGAAAAAAAAGAAGACGAAGAAGAAGAAGAAGAAGAAGAAGAAGAAGAAGAAGAAGAAGAAGAAGAAGAAGAAGAAGAAGAAGAAGAAGAAGAAGAAGAAGAAGATAGAAGAAGAAGAAGAAGAAGAAGAAGAAGAAGAAGAAGAAGAAGAAGAAGAAGAAGAAGAAGAAGAAGAAGAAGAAGAAGAAGAAGAAGAAAAAGAAGAAGATGAAGAAGAAGAATAAGAAGAAGAAGAAGGGGAAGAAGGACAAGAAGAAGAAGAAGAAGAAGAAGAACAAGCAGTGAAAAATAAAATGCTTAAAAGCAAAAATGTAAAAGAAATGGATAGTCTCATGGATAAATATGAAAGATTTTTTCAAGAAAAATATTCGACTTTATTATTTTTTACCAGTTGCAGAATCTCTGCTGTTTTCAAGGAATGCCAAAAGTTGTATGAAATTAAGGACACGTTGTCCAGCCTCGCCCTTATTTTGGAGATACATGTTCAATAATATATTCACACTTTATTGCCTATTCTTCGTCATATAGAATACGTTTTACAGCGCGATTTGTATGGGTCGTTTTTACGATTTTTTTTCAAGCACATGTTGCATTATTGTCAATGTTTTTGGGGTATACATATAGCCGTGGAAAGATAAAATATATGCCAGTTATATCACTTCCTTAACCCTTTGAAGACCATTGGGACACCGGTGACCCTTTTACTTTCGAATTTTTCCTGGAAAAACTATGCAAACAACTACTTAATTTTTAAGGCTAGATTCATCCCTCTGCCTAACAGACCATTCCAAAGTCGAAAAATCTTTACTTTTTCTCCCCCTTCTTCTTGCTGCAATATTTTGGGGGTAGGAGGAGCTATAGGTAAAAAATTATTGGGGAAGTTGCGGGCAACCTTCCACTTTTTAACAAAAAAAAAGCAAAAAAAGATAGTCCACTCGTGCTATCCACGCGACCACCAAATCTGACAGGACCTATATGTCCCACTGGTCGTCAACGGTAAAAATCTAAGACATATTTAATTTTGTTGAAAAGTTGATTTATTTGAAATAAAAATAAATTTGTTTCCATTTTTGATCAAAACATTGAGTTTTCATTTTCTTATGATGAAATTTGAAGATATTTCGATCATTGGCGAAGCAAAATGGTCTTTAGAAAAAGGCATAAATAGTAATTATTTGATGTTCACTTTTGCAGAATTATCGGACAGGGAAGTGATATCCGCAAGTTTAAATCTCTTTGATAAATGTCTTATAACAACACAACAGCGGTTGGTGACCGTATTGATCATTTGAGTAGCCAGTTGCCCGCGGACTTCTAATGCAGATATAGAAAATGAATCATTATTCGCCATTCCCCTTGAAGAATTTTTTGTGTGGGAAAAAAAATTGAAAAAAGCGCTTAAAGCCGTTTCAGCCTCCCCCTTCAACTATAAAACTGTTAGCTCAGTCCTTCCTCCCTCTGGTGAATCCTAGATCCGCCACTTATTGTGCACACTCAAGTCAAAGCGATCGCAGAAAAGACGCAAATAGAATTTGGTCTTTGATTTGCGATTGTGTTCGTAGTAATACTGAAATAAAAACACAAAATCAGAAGTGTAATTTTCTTGCTAATGGTGGTACTTTGGCCACTCTACGACAATTGGTCCAAAAGATATTTCCAAAATAGGTCAAAAATTCGTTAGAAAATCCAAACAATTTTTTTGGTACGGAGTTTTGTTTTGCATCAAATGAAAGATTCGATTTTTTGGAAAATTTAACCTATTTTGTGATGTTTTGAATAGTCGTAAAGAGGTCAAAGTACCACCATAAGAAAGGTTATTTTTCAACCTTTCATTGGATATCAAACATTACGTCGTAGCAAATATAGAAGGCCAGAAATTATGATAGAATTTTAGGGGTTTTTTAACAATCTTTTTAAATATTTTGGGAATATCTCCTAAATCAATAGTCATATAGAGGTCAAAGTACCATCATTGCAAAGGTTATTTTTTAAACTTTCATTGGTAAACTTTCAAAACAGATTAAAAACAACTTGTTCTCATGAAGTAAATCAAAATTCAACCTCAAAATTTTCGTTCGAATACTGCCAACGAGAGAAAATAGTGGTATACATTTTTACCGTTGACGACCATTGGGACATATATGTAGGTCCCATGATTTTTCACACTTTAGCAGGTAAAAAAAATTAAAAAGAAAAATCTCTCATTATACCCCCATGTTTAAATACGGAAAAGGGCTATATTAATTTTGTAACGCCTATAAGGAGGCGTGGTAGGTATAGGTTGATGGAGCCATGTTCGTCTGTCGGTCTGTGATCACGATTACAGCCGTAATTTTAAAGTTATCATAACACAATTCGATATTTAAGGGGGACTATATACCCGGAGGCTATATAAAAAGCTTTATAAAAGGGAGGGACTATATAAAAAAAAATAATATTAAGGTAGATACAGTATTTTTTGTAGAGCACTCTAAAAAAAGGGGAAATTCGGTGACCAAGATTATAAATTAAAAAAAAATAACTGGTAATTTCAGCCCTTGAAAGGACTTTGACCTAGCTTCTTATGATCAATTGTGTTGTGCGTGTTATTAAGTTTGTACACAATTGACCGAGAACCAGACCTACAAGTTTAACGCCGACTCCAAACGGCGATGAACGGAATGCTCTTGTTCCCAAGAAGCTTTGAATGGCATTTTGATGACTCTCTGAGGTTTGCCATTGTCTGCAGAGAGGTGGCGGCCGTACAGAAAAATCATTTTAATTCAAATAATTTTCTGTCGCTGCTGGGATTCGAACCCGGGTCTCCAGGTGCGTTGACATAGCGGCCTCGCACTTTAAGCAACTACGCCACGGACGCCACGGTGACCAAGAATGCTGCTCCTAAATTCATCTGAAACAAAAAATGGATTTAAATTATAAAACTAGATACTTAAGACTCGTACATTGTCATAGCCGATTTTGAAAATATTTGATTTTTCATAAAATAGCGGACTTCAGAACGTAAATTACCGATTTTCGGCCCAAAATTCGTCATTATTTTGCGTATAACTAATGAACGAAGCTCCGAAAAAAAAAAATCCTATGACAAGTACGAGATTATTATGTATACAATAAGCTGGCAAGAACATCAAAACGATCGGTTCACTGAGTTTCGAGAAATCTTGGTCACCGACTTTGAAAACATGGTTTCGAGAAAAACGTGTTTAAAAATTAGGGCCAACACTGCGCGCTCTAGAAGGCGATTACTTACTAGGCTATAACTTTGTTATTTTTTGAGATATCGACTTGAAATTTTAGTCGATAAAGCTTTAAGGCAACATGAAGAACAAAGAAGGCAACAACCAACAACAACAACAATGGCTCTGTATAGAGCAAATCACACAGCTTGACTATACAGACTGTTTCATTGGCCGCTACACCAACTCATCAGTAGCCTTTGTATGACTTTACACTGTGATCCACTCAAGCTACTTAGGTTCTACATATACTGCCAATATGCCGAGAAAGTTACCCGGAATTTTGTTTTTGGCAGAGAACGCTGGAATTTTTGTAACTGAGTTCTTATCTACTTTTTGATGCATACTGTACTAAGGTTAACAACCTAGATCGTAACATACTTTTAGGCATAGCCTTAATTCATGTGCATCTTCGAAATTCGATCACAGCGGTTTACTGCTATCAGAGCATATTGAAGTTGTTGTTATTTTTGCTGTTTAGCTCCTCCATTTTTCCACACTTTCATTTTAGGGTTCAGTTAGTTTAACTGATGGTACACCTAAGATGGCGTGGAGACCATTTTTTTTGTAATGAAAGACTTTGTTGTTTTTTATGTGATAAACACACAACCAATCATTTTATCTTAACATTTTTATGGGCGTGCTCTCCCAGAATATTTAATATTAATATTTTGTATACGGCCTCTAATTATTTATATTGAAAACAATTTTTTCGAGCTCTAGGCCAAGCATGTTGTCAACAAGACAACATGAAGAACAAAGAAGGCAACAACCAACAACAACAACAACGGCTCTGTATAGAGCAAATCACACAGCTTGACTATACAGACTGTTTCATTGGCCGCTACACCAACTCATCAGTAGCCTTTGTATGACTTTACACTGTGATCCACTCAAGCTACTTAGGTTCTACATATACTGCCAATATGCCGAGAAAGTTATCCGGAATTTTGTTTTTGGCAGAGAACGCTGGAATTTTTGTAACTGAGTTCTTATCTACTTTTTGATGCATACTGTACTAATCAATATGCTCTGATAGCAGTAAACCGCTGTGATCGAATTTCGAAGATGCACATGAATTAAGGCTATGCCTAAAAGTATGTTACGATCTAGGTTGTTAACCTTAGTACAGTATGCATCAAAAAGTAGATAAGAACTCAGTTACAAAAATTCCAGCGTTCTCTGCCAAAAACAAAATTCCGGGTAACTTTCTCGGCATATTGGCAGTATATGTAGAACCTAAGTAGCTTGAGTGGATCACAGTGTAAAGTCATACAAAGGCTACTGATGAGTTGGTGTAGCGGCCAATGAAACAGTCTGTATAGTCAAGCTGTGTGATTTGCTCTATACAGAGCCATTGTTGTTGTTGTTGGTTGTTGCCTTCTTTGTTCTTCATGTTGTCTTGTTGACAACATGCTTGGCCTAGAGCTCGAAAAAATTGTTTTCAATATAAATAATTAGAGGCCGTATACAAAATATTAATATTAGATAAAGCTTTAAGAAATTTTTTAGGAAAAAAAACTTCTGGGTATATAAGCTTGTATCTAAAAAAACTTTTTAACAAAAAAAAAACCGACTTCAAAATTACTACAAAGTAAAAAATAATTTTAAATAACTTTTCCCATTAACTTCTTAGTTAAATTTTAAAAGTTATTTATATGTATTATAATATTGGAAATCTAATCATTTTCATTTTTTATATTTTGTTTTATTATCACCAATATATTAATTGCTTTATGTACATAAAAGCTTTGAAGTTGGCGCTTATCTTACTAAGTCGAAATCTTTTTATTTTAATTTTTTCTAATTTGTTTTATTATCATTAAAATATTAATAATTTTATGAATATAAAAGCTTTTTAGCGATTTTTTCTTTTAGTTGGCAATTGTTGAGTACGCTGAATGTAGCCAATGTGTTCCATGCATTATTTGTGCAGCTGTTACACACTATGTCATATTCAATATGAGCTTTACAAGCTCACCCAAACTAGTATAGTGAGAATGTTTATGTGTAAAAAGCTTTTAAAATTACTACAGCGTCACCAAGGCAGCATAGCATCAAATAAAAAAGTTTAAAATTGTACAGCGATGGTAAAAGATCATGATTGTGTGTCAAAGATTAGCGCCGACTTCAAAGCTTTTATGTTCATAAAGCAATTGATATATTGATGATAATAAAACAAAATATAAAATATGAAAATGATAAGATTACCAATATTATAATACATATAAATAACTTTTTAAAATTTGACTAAGAAATTAATGGAAAAAGTTATTTAAAATTATTTTTTACTTTGTAGTGATTTTGAAGTCGGTTTTTTTTTTTTTTTTAAAAAGTTTTTTACACATTAACATGAAACATATACTCCTAATTTTATGCTTCTGTTTGCTATGCGATTTTGTTTTTTATTATTATTCTTAGTTACCTACTTAATGCCTAATCTTACGCAAAAAGGTATCGCAAGAGGTGAAATACAATCGAGCTCGTGATATACATACAATTGGTTATTGTATGTACTAATGTTAGTGTGCTCAGTAAAACTACTTTACACAAGCAACCTAAATTAACGAAATAATCAAAAGGATTTGTCATTGTTTCTTTGACAAATCTATTTTGCGCCTATTGCTATCTTTTGTTTTCAGGCGATCGACTGAATAACTATTTTTTTATGTTTTTTTTTTTTTCTTAGAAATTAACTGCTTAGTTTTTATATAAACAAGTAGAAATGCGCAAAAAACATTATCTCTAATAAACATTATACAAAAATTTTGAATTAAAAAATATTTCACAATTTAAAACGCCCATTTTATTCTGCACAGAGACGCAATGGCGGATCTAGAATTTGCCAGAGTGAAGGCTGAAACTACAGTTTTGTATCCCAAGTGGGGCTGAAACGTCTTTTTGGGCTTTTTCCATTTTGTTACAAAAAACTTTCCAAGGCGGGGGGTAGGGTGACGCCCTTTTGGCCCGTGTACCAAAATATGGCAACTTTCAATTTAGTCACAAAAAGTCTAGTCGAAAGTTTTATAAATTGTAGGTACGCACTGCATTACCGACAAACTTCAAATAATTTAGTTTAATAAGTCAATTTAGATCATTTCGCACACAGCCTTTGTCTCAATAGAAAGTATATAACTTGAGCATTGTTAACTTCAGTATTATTTTACAGTATTGCGCCGAGGCTGGCGCATATCTATATCTATCTATATATTTATTTACTATTATATAAAAGGCGTCTCTCGAATTTTCATCGTTCAATCAAGGGGGTATATGCTGAGCCGATTTTAATAATTCTTTCACTATTCAATTGCTATAATAAGCGACCCTGCTACTGGGTACTACGTTTTTGGTAAATCTTTTTATGTAATTATTTAAGAATTAATGCATTTTAATCCATGCTGCCATTGTATAAGCAGCACGAAATAACAGCAAACAATAGCTTAAGCTCTTTGTTGAGAGAGAGAGGTGAGATTCTACAACTCACCTCGCTGGTCTCTTGAGCACGGTTGCCACTTGAACATAAAATATGTGACCAAAATTGAAAATTGTAAGTGACCAAATGCAGCAGAAAGTGACCAAAACATTATTAATTTGAAAATGAAGTACATTCACACAAAATTATAATTCGCTATATTTTTTCATTTATGCAGATGCAGTTCATGCAGTGGCGTAGATAGGGGAAATTTAGGGGATAAATCCCCCCTTCGATAGAATTTTTTGCACTGGTTCACAAAATAGTCCAAAGTGAAGATGGAAGAAGAAATTTATTATGTGGGCTTAAGATAAGATTATAAATTTCATCTTCTGGTAAAATTTTAAGACTCACTGTTTAATATTTCCATACAATATAAATGGTTGGTTGCATATTTCTGGCTTTATTGCTTGCATATTTGCATTCCTTGTGTATTGTTTGCTAAAGGTGGTGGACAAGGGTCTCAACCATTGCAAGGACTTGTCAGAAAATAGTTCGACACACTGGCGATTCATCGAGAAATAGTTATATCGGCTGAAGAAATCCTTGAATAAGCAAACAATCTAAGCCAGCTGGATTTTTCCCTTTAAAAACATTAAAAAAAAATATAAAAATAAAAGTTTAAGTTTTTTCGATTTTTACAAAATTTTTTATATGTTTGTCACGAAAAAAATTTCATCCCATCTCATTGAAAAAAGCTATCTACGGCACTGAGTTCATGCATTTAATTTTTGAGAACATCAGATTCTTTTTTCATTTCTTTATAAATTTCATTTTTTTAAAAAAAAGTGACCAGATGTAGAAAAATATGATCATGCGACCAAGTGATACAAAAATGACCAAATTTGCACACAAATGACCAAAGTGGCAACCGTGCTCTTGAGTGGATAGTTGCACTCAGTTAATTCCTGCTACAGTGTAGCAATAAGCCCAATATATCGTATTTATTTGCGTGCCACTCTTTTTATTTCAATATCTACTGAGTTAAATAATCCAATAAATAGATTGAGATAAATTTCACAGCATCTTAATATATAAAAATGAATAGTGGTTTGTTCGGATGCTTAAAACTTGAAAACGACTGAACCAAATTGGATACTTCCTTCTGTGAGTTTGTTCGTATTTGTTACGCGAAGGTTTTGGAAAAAATTCACAGAACATTGGACAAGGAGGCGGGCACCTCCCATACAACCCAAATCTACGATATCGAATAGCTTCGAAATTATAGGTCGCATAGCATCGGTGCTCTACCTCAATTTACAAGTGCCGTTCCACAGGTAAAATTTTATGGGTGTTGGACGTGGGGCGTGGGTTTTTTTCAGCAGACCAAATTTAACTTTCAAGCTATAAGTCACACATCAATGAAACTTGGTAAGAGCGTACTATTTAGTCGCGTCCTTCGACTAGCAAAATTGAGCAAGCATTGGACAAGGGGGTGTGACACCGCCCATATAATTAAAAAATATAATATCGAATAGCTTTGGAAATAAATGTCGCATAACAATAAAACTCAGAATGGAATTACTATTAGGTGATGTCCTTCTATGTACTAGAAAACTGAGACGAACTTTGGAAAAGAGGGTGTGGTTCCGCCAATACAAGCTAAATTTGTGATATAGAATATCTTTGGATATAAATATTGCACAACAATGTTACTCAGTATGGAGTTGCAACTTGGTGATATCCTTCTACTGGAAAACTGGGACAGACAGGTCTTTCCATGTATAGTGGTTTGCATGTACGTTGAGTGTTTTAACTTTATCTTTTTTGGGCCATCTTGAACACCAGAGGGCGCTGTAGTACAAATTGTTTGCAAAACCACCTTAAACTCCCAAAACTTTCATGCGATTAGAATGAAAATTGGTATATAGTGGTTTTTGTGTACGATGAGTGTTTTTCTACTATCTTTTTTGACCCATCTTGAACACCAGAGGGCGCTGTAGTATAACTGTTTTTACAAAACCACCTCAAACTCCCGAACCGCTAATGCGATTAGAATGAAAATTGGTATATAGTGGTTTTCAGGTGCGGTGAGTTTTTTTAATTTTCTTTGATCAACCTTGGACACCAGATGGCGCTGTAGTATTACCGCCATGCAAAACTGGCTAAATAGAATTTTTTATTTTTGTAGGTATTATTTTATTATTTTTGTAAATTATTTAAACTTGAATTTATACGTTGCGTTTTTTAATAACCAGAAAATTTGGTAGCGTTATGTAGAAAAATGGCTTTGCAACAGTCAAAAATGCATAAAAGTGGGAAACATTTAGCCAGTTTTGCTCGCCACTGTACTTCCTGGGTGCAGCAACGCGCGCCGGGAAAAAGCTAGTATCTCATAATCTGGAGGTAAAATTTTCACACACTTTTCGCAGTAAATCAGGCTGTATTAGGACCATAAAGCTACCAAGTACTCAATACTTTCTGGTTTATCGGCGTAAATAAGCAACTTTACATATCCCCAAAGAAAATAATCTTATGGCGTCAAAGTACACTAACGAGGTGGTCAGTTCACCATTTAATTAAAATAATCGTTAGTCAAATGTTTCTTTCAGTAAATTTATTATATCACCCGCTGTGTGGCATGTGACGCCGTCCAGCTGAAATCACTAGTCTGCCTTTCAATTGAGGCAAGAAAAAGTCAGCAATCATGCCTCTGCCCCGCTAACTGTTGATTGTTACGTTACGAGAAAGTGCTTCTTGATTATCATTGCTCCAAAGGCGGCGATTAGTTTATTCACTTAGCATTTAACAAAAAGTGAACAAAATTTCCAAATGCAATTGTCCATAGGAATTTTTCCTTCGGTCATTCATCAAATGCACGACTCGTGAGTCGATTCATTATGAATTATCAAACCAAACTAAACACAAACCAACCGAGAAATGTCAAATCGGCTGCTACAGAAAACAGTGTTGCCAATTTGAATCTCTCCGCCTCTAAAGAAACACCCTTTATATTGGATTTGCTTGTGTGGGCAAACAAGTGTAGAAAGTTGTAAAAATGCGAAAATTAACAATAAAATATATTTTATACTTGAATCTTTTTTCTCTGTACAATCACGGAATTTGTGGAAGCTTAATATGAATTTTGCTTGAGTGTAGCTTCTCGTTGTAGGTACTTCAGTCGTTGCCGGCGATATGAACAACGCTCTACCATGGAATTGATGGTCCATCCATTTTTCAAATAATTGGCGCTATAAATTGTTTTCATTATTCTTTGACAAGCTTTATCACCCCCTACTCTCTGGAAAACTAAAAATAAAAACTAAACAAATATAAAAGAGAAAAATAATAAAATAGGATTAAGAAGAAAACAAGCACTAAATTGCTTCCAGCTGGAAAAGATACCTAAAATTGCAGATACAAATGCTTCAAATTGTTCATAAGAAAAAAAAACAAAAAAAACAAATCAGTAAAAATCAAAACAACTTTTCATACCCGAACTTTCTAAGCAGTAAATATCAAATAAAAAAATACATTTTCCCAACATCAAATACAACAACAAACCTTGAGCAAAAGCCTAGCTAAAGAAGATAAGTTACCAAATAATGCTGCCTACCATTTGATGTGATTTTCAGTGTGATTTGCTTATCACTTTCTAAAAATATTGAAAAAAAACAACAACAACAAGAACAACAACTATTGCGATTTTTAATTTAACAATTTTATTTACAAATTATTATGACAAAAATTGAATGCTCGCTTTAATTGCTAATTAAGCCATTAAATATCAGCTTGTATTAATTACATGAAAGTTGAGATACTTCACGATAACATGTAAATTCAAAGTAAGACCGATTAAATGGCGTCTGAATTGGTAACAACCTGATGCAATGCTTGTTCGAGAAGTGCTTTAAAAAACAAGGTTTAAATTTGAATATTACACTGTGTTTTTTTATTCGTGCCGACTACTCTGGTGGCGTATTTTAATCAGTTCCAAGGAAATTATAGAACATGTGACGATTTTGCATGATATTATTAATTATTATTCAAAGTCATAATACTTAGCGACAATTTATAATCTTTAAGTTTTTTTTTTTTTTTTTTGTATATTTTTTAATATTTATGAATGCTTGATATCAAAGTTCACAAATGAGATGAATGAAATGGAATTTATTTGGAATTACCCACAATATTAATAGAAAAATATTTAACCACATAATAAGAATAATAAGCTATTTAAAAAAAAAATCGAGGAAAATCTATTTGAAAGCTCAATTCAATATTTTTCATTAGACCTATTAAAAAATGTTTTTAAGAAAATTTTCGAAAAACGAAATTCATAAATGCTCAATAACGATAAAAACCACGATACAATAAAACAATAACAAGATAGATCGGAAAGGGATGGATTTTGAAAAGTACACCATAATTTATGGATTTTTTTTTTTTTTTTCTTCAATTTGGACAATACCTATAATTCCGTAAAAAAAAAATTCGAATGAAAACAATTGAACTCCCATACCCAGAGTTGCCATAAGTAGTAGTACTTTAGTTTTAATTAAATACTTTAATTATCTTGCATTTATTACCACTTTGCATTTTATCAGCCGTATACATAAAAAATATTAGAAAGCTTTTTAATGTTAAAAAGTCTTAAAATTGTTTTATTCATTAACATGTTGTAGGTGCTTTGTAGTTAAAATAGGAAAACTTTCGATTTTAAGTGGGAAGAGTGTTAATAATGGTTTGTGTATTAGATGAATTCAATGACTCTTTATTTATTTGTCACAATTTCGTCAACATTTTGATGCACCGCATTAATGGTGAGTTGAAGTGTGCGGTGGGATGCAGTGGAGTGAAGCGTTCTGCTTGTTTTTGGAGGCTTTTGTACCCAGAACTTTTTCATTTTTCAGTTCATTTTTTTATTTTTCAGTTAAAATTTCAAGTCAATATCTCAAAAAATAACAAAGTTATAGCCATACAAAAAATGTCAGAAAATAGAAGTAGTCGTCGTAAATCAATGAAATTAGGCACATGAGTTCAGTTTGACTGTATCAAGATAAAAACAAAAATTTTTTATACCTCCCTACTTCCATATAAATTAAAATTTAAAAATCGCTATATTTTTTCTATGACTTATCCTAGGATGAAACCACATTGTCAGAAATCTTAAATCAATGTGTTTAATAAAAAAAACATTTTTTCCGCCATGCCCACCTCCCCCAAAAAATGGTTCACTCCACTTGTTTTCCAAATTTTAAACTTTAAGGTGATATAGCATCTAAACCGTTAAATTAATATGTTCATGTTACTGTAAGATATTATTTAAAAATTATTTTGTAAGACAGCGAAAAAAAATGTTCAAAATAAAGCTGCCCGTTTCGCTATTATTTAAAAAAAAATTTGAATGAACCTTTTGCATTCTGCAACAAATCTTTATATAAATAGGCGTAGGCAGAACAGTTAAGAACCATTTTCTTCCGTGTTTCTCAACCGATTTTGATAATTTTTTTTTAAATCAATAAGAGTAGAAAGAAGGAGTGCACCGAATCTTTGGCGGGCGTGGCACATCCCATACAACCCAAATTTGCGATATCGAATAGCTTTAGAGTTATAAGTCACACAGCCTCAGAAATCGGTATTCGATCTCAAATTCCACTAGTTATATTTTATGGGTGCTAAAATAGTGGCGTGGCATTTTGCAGCAGCCCAAATTTTCGGTAAAACTTTTAAACTATAAGTCACAAATCAAAGAAACTCGGTAGGAACTTCCTATTTAGTCGTGTTCTTCGACTAGAAAAATTAGACGAGCATTAGACAAGGGGGCGTGGAACCACCCATACAATTCAAAGTTTTTATATCGAATATCTTTGGAAGTAAATGTCTTATAACAATGAAACTCAATATGGAGTTCCCACTTGGTGATATCCTTCTACTAGAAAGTAGAAAATGAGAAGTAGGGTATTAATATTAATTTTTTTTTAATAACTCTTAAATGTGAATATTAATTAATGTGAATTGTATGTATAAAAACCCTCGTTTAAAAATATTCCTTAGGTTTCCTTAAAGAAAATCACAAACATTACCTTTTTTTCGGCCTCTGGATATATAATCCCTCTTAAATCACAAGAATTGAAATTTTTCTTAATTTATGCACTCGGATTTGAACATTTTCGGTTTCGCCAAATATTATGGGGATACTTCGAAAATGTTCATTTTTCGATTTTTGAAAAATGGTGGGGTGAAACGTTTCACAAAAACAATCTTTCCGTTTTCATGTATAAACATCAACATAAATCGGTTTTATGGCCTCGGGCAGGCTCCAAACAGTACGAAACTAAAATACTGAATAAAAGTCTTCGAATCCAAATTTATATTCATCGCTAATATCGAGGTCAGAGTCGCAGTTTCGACAGGTGTAGTAGCCACGGTTGCCCAAGTCGACGCATTTTAAGTGAAATAGTTTTTAGAAAGTAAAGTTTTTATTGGTTCATGTTGCGAAGCATAATAATAAGCGCTCCAATTTTCAGCTGCAATACATGTGGTGGTATTCCTGGCAAATCAAGTGCGTTTAAAAATTCTGTGTGATAATTCACCATCAAAAATAACCAAAAATATATGAAGCCCTTGCGGTTAAAAAATCGTTCCACTCTAATATATATAGATTGAAATAATTTGATATATTTTTGACAGTATTTGTGCTCAGATGAGAAAAAAGAACATTTAAAAATGCTTTATCGAGGGTTTATTGAAGGTTTCAAACATTTTAAAAATTCTCTCATTTATGAAACTTTTAAAAGATATTTTTAACGTAATTGAACGTTTATGAATAATGTTTTTAATTTTTTTTTCGATTTGTTTCTTATAATGGCTTTATAAGAGGTTGATAACTTTTTATGAATATAGCCGTGTATATATTTAATATAACGTCGTGAATCACAATTGTTCCAAATCGAAAAAAGACGGCCAAAACCTCAAGTCCTGTTCCGGATTTTGTGAAATGGCTAACTATGACTTGCATATTAATTCACAATGAGAAGAAGAACAAGATTTATTGACCGACCTACCTTGTTATTGTAAAGGGTGTTTTTTTTAGAGGTATAGAACTTCAAATTGAAATAAAATACAAGAAAATCGTTTTAATGTCCATCAATTTGGCTTTATTGGAAGGATAATTTTATGCCATTAATGTTTAAATATGATTTCGGGCATGTGGCCGCCGCGGCTGGCTCGAATAAAGCCAATTCTACAGGTCCAATTTTCAACCACTTTTTCGAGCATATGGGGCCGTATGTCGGCAATAACGCCACGAATGTTGGCCTCCAAGTCCCCTAACGTTTCTGGTTTGTTGGCGTAGACGAGCGACTTCACATATCCCTAAAGAAAATAATCCAATGGTGTCAAATCACACGATCTTGGTGGCCAATTGACAGGTCCATTCCGCGAAATTATGCGCTCATCGAATGTTTCCTTCAATAAATCGATTGTGACGTGCGGTGTGTGGCATGTAGCGCCGTTTTGTTGGAACCATAACTCATCCACATTCATGCCATCCAATTCGGGAACAAAATAGTCGGTTATCATGGCTCTATAATGGTCTCCATTAACGGTAACTGACTCTCCAGCATTATTTCGGAAGAAGTATGGCCCAATGACTCCACCAGCCCATAAAGCACACCAAACAGTCAGTTTTTGTGGATGTAATGGCGTCTCAAGGATCTCATGTGGATTCTCTTTACTCCAAATGCGGCAATTTTGGTTCTTGACGTAGCCATTCAACCAAAAATGAGCCTCATCACTGAACAAAATTTTGCGATGAAAATCAGCATCGAGATCAATCTCATTTTCGGCCCATACACCAAAATCACGACGCATTGCATTGTCTCGCGGCTTTAATTCTTGCACAAGCTGGATCTTGTAAGGTCGCAAACCAAGATCTTTGCGCAAAATCTTCCATAAAGTTGATGGACAAAGCTCCAATTGCTGTGCACGGTGGCGAATCGATTCATTCGGGTCCTCTTCAACATTTTGCTCTACAGCGGCAATTGTTTCTTCGGTGCGCACTGTTCGACGTCTCTGTGGATGCGTATTATCACATAGAGTAAACGTAGTGCGAAAACGACCCATGGTTAACCGAATTAATTGCTCTGATACACGATTATGTCGACCATAAAATGGACGGAGCTTGCGGTAAACTTCGCGAACTGAACCATTATTCTCGAAATAAATTTGCACGATTTGCAAGTGTTGTTCTTTTGTCAACCTGTTCATGATGAAATGGCAAACCAAACTGAACATAAATGACATTAGAGTTGCCAGATTTGACCACAAAATGCCAGTTTTATCTCTATTCGAAAAACAAACCTCTAAAAAAAACACCTTTTACCATGGATAAAAACCTCTTCTAATGGCTTCACATATGAGAGAAGTTAAAAAAACTGTTGAAACTAACCCTTGAGAAATCCATTTTAAAATGTTTTGTTCTTACTAGAAATTTACTTCTCATTTCTAGTTACAATTACATATTTTAAAATAACTCACATACAATGTCAAAACAGATTTGAAATAACGGTCACAAAACTTCTTCACTAAAAAATTAATTTTTTTAGAAATAATACATAAATTATTGTCACGTTTTCAAAACAATTCCGCACTAATTAAAATAAACTGCAAAACCACCCGAGCAAAAAAAAAAAAAAACTATTGATCACTGCACCAGACCATCTATATACACAAATATTAATGAATGGCTATTCAGCCCACACAGCATTCAATGTCTGTGTTGAACTCTCGTAAACTTCCGCAGATCAGCCATTACGCATCTTTGCAGCAAAACGGAAACGTGCATCGGAATATGAAACAACAGAAAAGTAGAAGAGTGTAAAATAACAGAATACCCCAGAATACAATGCAAATAAACATTGTCTGCTCTAGACCATTCAGTGGCGTTTCATGACTGCTATAATAAATATTTTGCGCTTCCAGAAAAACCATCATCAGCAGCTGCTGTTGTTGTTCTTATTCACGATGGTAGCAAAACACATAAAAAATATACTGAAAATAAAACTAGAAACAAAAAAAACAAAAAATAATATCATAAGAAACAAATGAGATATGAAAACAAGTGTTTAGCACACGTTGCGGCCCTTAAAAATATGGATGCTCTCAATGGCAGACAGGTGATTTGAGGGCAGAGAAGTTTCAAGTTTAACATTGAAATTGTTTCAATACCATCAGATACGAGAACAAGTGAAGTATAGGAGAGAAGAAAATTCTGAAGAATTTTTGAATTTCAGAAAGCATATTTTCAGAATTAAATAAGAAAAAACTATTACATGCTTCAAGAGAAATACTTAGGAAATTTCACAATAAAATTATATTCACTTCTAGTGTATAACAGTTTGGAGAATGTCAATTTTTTAAGTTCTAAAGTTTAAATTGTTGATCCTTCGTATTTCATGAACTATACATGATAAAAAACACTACTTTACAGCTGGTAAATACAAGTACAAATAAACTTTTTAACAAAAAAAAAAAAAAAACACAACCACTTCAAAATCACTACAAAGTAAAAAATAATTTTAAATAACTTTTCAAATTAATTTCTTGGTAAAATTTTAAAAGCTATTTATATGTATTATAATATTAGAAATCTTATCATTTTCATTTTATCTAATTTGTTTTATTATCATCAATATATTAATTGCTTTATGAACTCAAAAGCTTTGAAGTCGGCGCTAATCTTTGACACACAATCATGATCTTTTACCATCCCTGCACTATTTTAAACTTTTTTTAGTTTAAACTTTTTTATTTTAAATTTGATTTTTGGCTGCCTTGGTGACGCTGTAGTAATTTTAAAAGCTTTTAACACATAAACATTCTCACTATACTAGTTTGGGTGAGCTTGTAAAGCTCATATTGAATATGACATAGTGTGTAACAGCTGCACAAATAATGCATGGAACACATTGGCTACATTCAGCGTACTCAATAATTGCCAACTAAAAGAAAAAATCGCTAAAAAGCTTTTATATTCATAAAATTATTAATATTTTAATGATAATAAAACAAATTAGAAAAAATTAAAATAAAAAGATTTCGACTTAGTAAGATAAGCGCCAACTTCAAAGCTTTTATGTACATAAAGCAATTAAGATATTGATGATAATAAAACAAAATAAAAAAATTGAAAATGATAAGATTTCCAATATTAAAAAACATATAAATAGCTTTTAAAATTTGACCAAGAAATTAATGGAAAAAGTTATTTAAAATTATTTTTTACTTTGTAGTGATTTTGAAGTTGGTTTTTTTGTTTTGTTAAAAAGTTTTTATTATTTGACAGTTCTGACTCCACGCCGTCTCCCTTGCATCTATTTGACCTTCTTGATTCTACCATGGATAAAGCATTTTCAAAATTTTTTTTCATCTGAGCACAAATATTGTCAAAAATATATAAAATTATTTCAGAATATATCAAAAAACAAACAATTCGTCAAAAATCTTTGTATGCGATTCATAAACCTCATATAAAGGCTATATAAATGAGAGGATTTTTTACATGGTGGAATATATGTTTATAAGGTTCTCATGCGAAAAATCAGAAAAAATAGGCTGCTCAGAAAAATTTGACATTTTCATAAAAAAACGTTTATATGAAACCCTTCAGATTGTCAAAATAAGGCAGCATGCCAAAAAATAGGTCTGTTCCCGTACTTTTTGGGCTAAAAATGGTAAAACTGTCCAAAACGTGAGAGTAAGAAAAAAATCTCTCAAAAGTATTGAGAACATTTTGGACTAAAATTGTGTAAACTGTGAAATAAAATCATTTGTTTGATGAGGAGCATTGGCAGTGCATACGACATGCAAAAGATTTTGAACAATATAAAAATTAATTCTCAAATAAACATTTATATTTAGTTTTTATACAATTTACCATGTTTTTGGATTTCATTTTATTTATTTCAAAGAACTTTTATTGTTTTGCAATTTCTTTGCTAACATGTAAACATATGATTTTAAGCAGTTTGACACTTTTACCATTTTTACCAGAAGAAATTTCTCGGATTAAAACTTGCAGCTTTTGACAGGGTGGGGAAATTTTTTTACTCTCTCGATTGCACTCTCTTTTACCATTTTTTCGAGTACGGGAACGCTTCTCGGACTAAAACCTGTAAAAATGGTAAATTGGACTAAAACTTCAGAGCACGGGAACAGACCTACAGCTCTATTCTGGCAGCTTAACTAAGCTCACCACATTAACAAAATAGTTAATATTAACAAATTGTTAAGGTTTCGTATTCTGGTGATAATTTGAAAGCTCCTTTCTTTACTATTTTGTTATGACAGAAAACAACTTCACAACGAAAGATAGTTCAGTATTAAGCCAAACAAATGCTGTGTAAATAAAATAAAATAAAGAAAATGGATGAATTCTTACTTTTTACTTCTTTTAGCATTGATACTGAAGAAGATCAAAGAAAAAATAAATTTCAAAGACTGCAAAACACTCGAAAATTGCTTGGCTATTAAAAAAATTCATTTTGAAACTTAAAACAATTGAAAACAATTAGTAAATTATTTATTTCTTAACATTTTCCATTTTACTTGTAGAAAAACAAACATAAGCAATCAAAATAAGCAAGAAAAGAGCAATATAAAAACAGCTGACGCTTTATATCTAAGGCATTTACATTTTCACCATGCGTGGTGAACTTTAATAGCTTTTGAGAGCTTTCAAATTGTAAATGATTTGCTAGAATACATTACATAACAAGAGCATTAACAAGAGCTCCTTAACAATTCCTTGTTAAGTTAACAAGCAGAATAGGGCTGCTAATATATTGGAAAATGTTATTAGATGAGAACACCTTATAATTATTCTAGCATAATTTTTTAAAAATGGCTCAAACGTGCTAAAATCCTCTCATTAAGTAGTTTTAAAATTATTTGAGTACAAATATTGTCAAAAATAATTCAAAATATTTCGAACATTTGAAAAATATGTCAAAAAAATTCAAAATAAAAAAGATTCTAAGAAAAAGAACATAAAAACAAGAAAATTTGTCAAAAATTTCAAAATATATAAAAAAAAAAGATAAAATAACAAGTTCTTCAGAGCAGAGGGCATGATACAAAAAATAGAGGTAGATGCAGACCTGACTGTGCTCTCTTTTAATACTGCCATAACTGTCAAAACCCATATAAAAAAGTTGTTTGCTTATATTTAATTTCTATGAAATTTTTTATAGCTTTGAGATTTTATATGCGTTGTCAACTTCGTGTTGACATTCACGGCAGTACGCTGTCATCTAGCGAATCTACCTGTAATTTATGTATCATGGCAGAGGGTAATAACAAAAATGTTTGATGTTTGAATATCAAAATGTTGATGAAATTTTGACAAATAAATAAAAAGTCATTGAATTTATCAAATACACAAACCATTATTTATACTCTTCCCACTTCAGATCGAAAGTGTTCCCATTTTAACTACAAAGCAGTTACAACATGTTAATGAATTTTAAAGACAAAATTTTAAAGACTTTTTAACATTAAAAAGCTTTTAACTATTCAACGTTTAAAACTATTTTAAAATATTTTTGAGAATACAGCTGTTAAATTTTTTTTTTCGTTATTTCTTAAAAAGATTTGCTGGATCAGAAACCTTGAAATGATTTTCAGAATTATAGTTTTAATACTATTATTAAAAATATTAAATTCTGATCATTTGCCAAGGAAGAATAGACAAAAAGATGAAATTTTACTGAAAATTTACTCGGCTCGTTAAGTATAATTAGTGTTTTAAGAAAATCATCAATATAAGTAAGGACTGCCTCTCCCCACTTCTCCCACAGAATTTCTCTCAGTGCATCAATTTGTATGCAACCCTGCGTATGCCGTTAATAAGAGTGAATTTTAAGCTTTAGAAAAGCAAAAAACATCTTCTGCCCTAACGAAAGAGGTAGTACAACGTTTGATGAAGAGAGTTAAGCAAAAAATCGCAAGAATTTTAAAACCTAAATTATTTGTTAATAAAACTATTTAATACATATTTTTCATATATGTGCCTTAAAGTTATAAATGGCTTTAAAAAAATAAATGCTTTAATATATTCGAAAATACAGATTAAATTAAATGGGGAGTTTCTTTTCGATGCAGTCCTTAATCCAATATCCAAACATTAATTATTCATTACCAAGTACACTTGGTCTATTGTGATCTTAAATAAGAGTCGAACCTAGAAAATACAAAAAGCCCCACATGAATTACTATGCCAGTGGACCTGCCCCCAACAACATATTAAAAATTATGCTTGCGCCTCCTTCAATAAGTCAAGGTGCTTTTTTTTCTAATGCCAACTGAGCGGACTATTAATGATAAAACAAATCGTTCATCACTTAAAAGGAAAAAGAAAATTTCCTACATCAAAGCTACCGAGAGTATTGCAAGGAATACAACGGTAAGTTTACAACTTCATTAGAGACCAAGAAGAAATAAGGAAAAATGTAAAAACTATCTAGTTAAAAAACGATATAAAAACTAAAAAGAGAATCAATAGCAACACCCATTCAATAACTCAAAGAACATCAAAAACACACTTAACGAAACATAAGTGCAATAATAAAAAAAAAATTTAAAAAAAAACTCTCTAACAACAACTGGCGCTGCAAATTTTGAGAATAATTAAATAGAGTAGTTTTCATTAATTTATCGCTCGTATAGTTCTTGTACATTTTCAATTTTCTGAGGCATGTTTTACGGCGCAACCAAAGCATTGTGTACAGAGGCAAAACACTTCAATGCAACTAAAGTAATTAATTTATGTACAGGATAAATCCACTTATGCACAGTGGGCCAAAATGCTTGGGTAATAAAACACACTCATTTGTTTTGAATTTACTTTAGTTTTCCCACTGTTTAAGCGGTTCGTTCCTCGCTGATGATGCATTAAAAAAGAGCATTAAAAAAAGTCTTGTGAGCTCAACAAGAAAACCGCTCAATTTAATGATGTTGTAAAGCAACAAAATTTCTCATGTTTTTCTTCTAATTGCAACATAAAACTAAGGCTAAGATAGAGAAGAAGGTGGTTAAAACTTTGCTGAGATACAGTCATTTTTTATTGATCTGTTTCGTGCCTTTTATAATCAATTTAAAGATGTTACCGTTCGGCAAAAAAATTGTTCAAAACTACATGGAATACATTTTGTAAAGCTAGAAAAGAAAAAATTCAATCAAAATGCAAAAGCTTCAATTTGCTTATATTTTCTTTTAATATGCGCAAGAATACTTTCAGCATTTATATAATGGTTGCATACTAACGCAAACACACTCACACACACATACACTTTAAAACTTAGCCACGGAAGGACATAAAGTTTTACATGAAGCAGTGTAGTCCTTCAAATCTGCAGCAAATTTTACAGTAAATTCTTGTTGCTATTTTCCAACAAGAAATTGCCTGAAATAACACTGAACTATCTGGCGTTATACAGACAGATACAAATGCACACATGCTCAAATATATTATATAAAACACCTACGACACCAACAAGAGCCGACCTTCTTCGACGAGCAACAGCAACTTATTGAGAAGTTTTAGAGATATCAACTCTATAGATTCTGTTGCTGCTGCTGCTTGCATTGAATGAAAACATAATAGCACAGACAATTGAGGCAGCAGCAGCAACTTCACAGATGCAATCGTTCTACAACAACAACAACAACAACAACAACAACAACAATAACTGAAAAGAAAGTACATTCAACATTTTCTATACGTTAGACTTTGAGCAACGTACAAGTTGGCAGTGCGTTCTACAAGATACACTGTATGACAATGTATTGAGATACTTGTACGTTGCTGTTGCATCTATGAACTACATCCATAAGGTTGTTATGTTGGAATTTCTGCAGACTTTGGATAATTTTGTTTCATTGTGAAGCCATACAAAGTTCACTTTGTATCACATATGTATGTACGACAAGATAAAGATAGGAATGTTGATACTACAGCAATATTTTCGTCCACAATACAATTTATCAAGTTAACTGTAACTGCGATATCAAACAATTAATATTCATTTTTAACAAGATGTACTGGGTGCTGTTAACATTTGCGTTTACAACTTTGCTATTAAGTAGAAACTTATTTTCTAAAGAATTCAAAATAACCTTTTAAAATACTGCCAATGACAAGTTATGGCATTTGTCATACTATATGCCATATCATATCCCATGTTTTATGTCATGTCATATTTCATATGTCCTGTCACATGGCGTGTCATATTTCATGTCATATGTCATGTCATATGTCATGTTATATATCATGTCATATGTCATGTTATACGTCACGTTATATGTCACGTTATTAGTCATGTCAAATGTGATGTCATATGTCATGTCAAAAATAAAGATAAAAATAGCGATTAAATTTAACCGGTTCTTATATCATTCAAAAATTGTCATGGCATATCTCATGTCATATGTCATATCATATGTTATGTCATATGTTATGACATATGTCATGTCATATGTCATGTCAAAAATAAAGATACTATGAGTTTTAGCCTGTTCATATATATATATCAGTTTGATTTTAATGACTTTTGGTGACTGCTTGTGACAAGTCATGTCATTTGCCATTCTAGATCCCTAGATTATATGTTATTTCATGTCAAGCCAACGCCGTCAATATGGGGGTTCTGGGGGTTCAACCCCCCCCCCCCCCCCCCCTTAGCAATCCAAAATATTTTGTTATATTAAATAAAAAACGAAAATATTCCAAAATATTTAATTTTGCCATATTATGTGTGAAGATAAAATGCAAATTGTGTATTATTAACTGCTTATTTTTGTTAGCAGATACTAAGTTAAATATAATATAATACATAATTTTATTATGCTTCAGTAAAACCCCCCCTTATAAAATACCTATGTAAAGCGTTGTGTCAAGTAGTTTCATATTTCATATCATAACGCATGTTCTTTGTCATGTCATACATATGTCATGTTATATGTTATGTCATAGAGTAAGTGCAGCGAATGTGGTATAGGCAGGTAATGTGGTATAGTAGCTTTTTTCTGAATCTAACAACATAAGAATAACGGAAACAAGCAAAATAGATTACGGCTCTCAGAGAATTAAGAGAGCAACGATCTCTTTTATTTTTGCAACTCATTGTAAGAGTCAGTTGAAAAAATTCGCGGTTGGCTGCGGTCGACTTTTTTTGTGGTGGTGTTAAATCATATGTTTTTGTGTGAAAGGTATATTTTCAAGTTCTTAAGTTACGGATATAAATAATCGGTGAGTACTAAATAAGCGTTAATTATATGCAATTGCTCCATATAATTAGTATTTTTTATTTTTTATAATAAAATCTACATTAAACACAAGTGCAGCTATTGTGGTACAGTTTGAATCAGCTAATTTGGTATAGTGTACCACATTACCTTCCAAAAAAACAAAATGCCAAAAAAAGGAGAAATAAGGAATTGGGAAGCAGGGGATATGAGAAGAGCTATACAGGCTGTTAGAGATGGTCAAATGGGTATTCTCTTGGCATCAAAATCATTTGGTGTACCCCACACAACTTTACAACGTTATGCAAGAAGCGAAAAGACCATTGAAGATATTTTTGCAAGTAAGCTTGGTCGGCCTCCAACATTAGGTGCCGATATGGAAAATGAACTTGTTAAATACATATTGGAAATGGAGTCACGATATTGGGGACTTACGCGGGCAGATATACGATCTTTATGTTTTCAAATTGCCACAATAAATAAAATACCCAACAAATTTTCTGTAATGAAAGAATGCGCAGGAAGATATTGGTTAAACGGTTTTATTAGACGTCATCGAAACGTAATAAGCTTCAGAAAGCCTACTGGAACCAGTGCAGATCGTGTTCGTGGTTTCTCTAGAGAAAATGTCGATCTATTTTTTAATTTACTTGAAGCTGAGTACAATAAGTACAATTTTCCACCTTCACGTATCTGGAACGTAGATGAAACCGGAATATCAGTGGTGCCATCACAGCAACCACAAATAATTGCTAGAAAAGGCAAAAAGCAGATTGGTACGATGACATCAGCCGAGCGTGGGTCACTGGTTACCGTCATTACTTGCATGAGTGCAGGAGGAGCGTTTGTACCTCCGTTTTTTATATTTCCTCGTAAAAATCACAACCCACTTCTTATGAAGGATGCTCCACCTGGCTCGAAGTCGGCATGCCATTTATCCGGATGGGTCCAAATTCCTATCTTTACGGAATGGTTCAAACACTTTTTAAAGGAAACAAAGCCATCTGCAACCGACCCAGTTTTACTCATTTTAGATGGACATTACAGCCACACGCGCAATATCGAAGTGCTGGACCTAGCTCGAGAAAATAATGTTACCATTTTTTCACTGCCTCCTCATGCCACACATAAACTTCAACCATTAGACAGAACATTCATGGGTCCTTTGAAAAAATATTACAATGATGAAATAAGAAGGTATATAAGAGAGCAAGGAAGAAAACTGACACCTTTTGATATTACTGGCCTATTCAGTAAAGCGTACTTGAAGGTTCAGACTGGAGAAATAGCCGTAAATGGTTTTAGAGTTACAGGCATTTATCCTTTCAATAAAAACCTTTTCACCGATGCTGATTTCCCAGCAGAAAATGTATCAGGTAGATATCTACATACTGTTGCTTTATTTCGAAAAGAAATGTGTAAGTTATAGATATTAATTTATTTTTCAGAAGAGCCAGCAGAAACTACACACTCAACAACAGCAGAAACCTCAAATGACATATCTGGAAACCGTAAGTTCTCTCAATATCTACATGTCAATATGATATCTATCTACTTAAATCTAAATTTTCAGAGGAAAACGCGAGCACAAGTGGAAATCTCATTTCTCCCTGGGAGGTTTCTCCAATACCTAAGTTGCGGCAGCCAGCAACGAATCGTAAGGGCAGAAAAACAAAGGCTACTGTCCTTACAACTTCGCCATACAAAAATGATTTAATGCAGAGCATCGAAAACATTAATAAAAAACGTAAAATTCCCCTAAGTGAATCTGTTAAAAATGTGCCTAAAAATGTTAACAGAAAGAAACCTCGTGCTGATTCAGATTCAAGTGAGAGTGATGAAAACGTCAATTTGAACGACACATCAGATGAAGAGGAGTATTTAGGCGTTCCACCTACAGAAGACACCTTGTGCAATTATTGCGATAAGGCTTATAAAGATGATTTAAATATAAAGCCATGGATTTCATGTTTGCAATGCGAACAAGTTTGGGCTCATGAAGTTTGTATTCCTAAACGCAGTGCAATTTTTATTTGTACTTCTTGCAATTAGGTTAAACCAATTTTGTTAGTTTTTTTAAGTTATCAACAAAGTAGAAATTAATGAATTTGCTATGTTTTCTACTAAATTATTTTTGTTATCTTTATTTCTTTTATATGTTTCAATAAAATCGTAACTAGTTTACTCAATATGAGGGAAAAACTATGAGCTGGTAATGTGGTACACTATACCACAATATCATCATATGGTGTACCACATTAACTGCACATTTTGTAAAGTCGTGTTTAATGGGATTTGCAATAAATTCTCAAATGTGTCTGAAATTATGGGTTTCATGTGTTTCGCACATGGCTTCGTGGGAGCTTAACACATGTAACATGAAGGTGGTAAAATTTTATTGCAATCGGACAAAAAATAAAAATTTGGCTATCTAAAAACAAATGGGTATACCACATTCGCTGCACTTACTCTATGTCATGTCACATGTCATGTCATATGTTATGTCATATGCCATGTCATATGTCATGTCATATGCCATGTCATATGCCATGTCATAGTCCGTGTCATATGTCATGTCATATTTCATGTTATATGTCATGTAATATGCGTGTCATATGTTATGTCATGCCCTTTGTCAAAAATAAAGATAAAAATTGCGATTACATTAACCTGTTCATATATCATTCAAAAATTGTCATGTCATATCTCATGTCATATCTCATGTCATATAATATGTTATGTCATATGTTATGACACATGACATGTCAAAAATAAATATAAAAATTGCTGAGATCTAGCCTGTGCATATTAATATCATATTGATTTTAATGACTTAAAACACTGCTAATGACAAGTTATGTCATTTGTCATGCTATATCCCATGTTATATGTCATGTCTTGTCATGCAGTGTCATATTTCATATCATATTCCATTTTATATGTCATGCCATATGTCATGTCATATACCGTGTCATATACCATGCGATATGTCATATAATATGCCATGTCATATGTGATTTAATTAAGATAAAATAAAAAATAAAGATAAATATTACGACGAGATCTAGCCAGTTCATATAAATATCATTCAAAATATGCCATGGCATATGTCATGACATGTAATGTCAAAAATAAAGATAAAAATGGCGATGAGATTTAACCTGTTTATATATCATTCAAAAATTGTCATGTCATAGCTTTTGTCATATATCATGCCATATGTTGTGTCATATGTTATGACATATGTCGTGTCATATGTCATGTCTAAAATAAATACAAAAATTGCGATAAGATTTACCCTGTTCACTTATGATTCAAAAATTTTCATGTTATATTTCATGTCATATGCCTTGTCTTATGTTGTGACATATATCCTGTAATATATCATGTCAAAAATAAAGATAAAAGTTACGATGATATTTAGCATGTTCATATAAATATCATTAAAAAGTTGTCATGTCATATTTCATGTCATATATCTAGTCATATGTTATGTCCTATGTTGTGACATATATCATGTTATATAAAAAAAAAATAAATAACTGGCCATTTCAGCCCTTGAAAGGACTTTGACCTAGCTTCTTATGATCAATTGTGTTGTGCGTGTTATTAAGTTGGTACACAATTGACCGAGAACCGGCCCTACATGTTTAACGCCGACTCCGAACGGCGATGAACGGAATGTTCTCGTTCTCAAGAAGCTTTACATGGCATTTTGATTACACTCTGAGGTTTGCCATTGTCTGCAGAGAGGTGGCGGCCGTACAGAAAAAATTATTTTTAATTCAAATAATTTCCTGTCGCTGCTGGGGTTTGAACCTGGGTCTCCAAAGTTTGTTGACATAGCGGCCACGCACTTTAACCAACTACGCCACGGACGCCACATTAAATTTAACCTGTTTATATATCATTCACAAATTGTCATGACATATCTCATGTCATATGGCATATATCATGTCATATATTATATCAAAAATAAAGATACTATGAGATTTAGCCTGTTCATATATATATTAGTTTGATTTTAATGACTTTAAAAACACTGCTAATGACAAGTTATGTCATTTGCCATGCTAGATCCCATGTTATATGTTATTTCATGTCATGCAGTGTCATATTTCATATCATAACGCATGTTATATGCCATGTCATTTGTCATGTCATATGTCACGTCACATGTCATGTCATATGTTATGTCATATGCCATGTCATATGTCATGTCATATGTCATGTCAAATTTAATGTCATATGTCATCTCATATGTCATGTCATATGGCATGTCATATGTCATGTCATATGTCATGTCATATGTCATGTCATATGTCATGTCATATGCCATGTCATATGTAATGTAATATGTCATGTCATATGCCATGTCATATGTCATGTAATATGTCATGTCATATGTTATGTCATGCCCTTTGTCAAAAATAAAGATAACAATTGCGACTACATTTAACCTGTTCATATATCATTCAAAAATTGTCATGTCATATCTCATGTCATATGTCATATGTCATGTCATATGTCATATCATATGTTATGTCATATGTTATGACATATGACATGTTAAAAATAAATATAAAAATTGCTGAGATTTAGCCTGTGGATATAAATATCATTTTGATTTTAATGACTTAAAACACTGCTAATGACAAGTTCTGTCATTTGTCATGCTATATCCCATGTTATATGTCATGTCTTGTCATGCAGTGTCATATTTCATATCATATTCCATTTTATATGACATGCCATATGTCATGTCATATACCGTGTCATATGTGATTTCATAAAGATAAAACAAAAAATAAAGATAAATATTACGACGAGATCTAGCCAGTTCACATAAATATCATTCTAAATATGCCATGTCATATGTCATGACATGTAATGTCAAAAATAAAGATAAAAATGGCTATATTATATTTAATAATATATATATATATATTATTCAAAAATTGTTCCTTTCATAGTTTTTGTCATATAGCATGCCATATGTTGTGTCATATGTTATGACATATGTTGTGTCATATGTCATGTCAAAAATAAATACAAAAATTGCGATCAGATTTACCCTGTTCATTTATGATTCAAAAATTGTCATGTTATATATAATGGCATATGCCTTGTCTTATGTTGTGACATATATCCTGTAATATATCATGTTAAAAATAAAGATAAAAGTTACGATGATATTTAGCAAGTTCATATAAATATCATAAAATTGTCATGTCATATTTCATGTCATATATCTAGTCATATGTTATGACCTATGTTGTGATATTTTTTTTTTTTTTTTTTTTTTTTTTTTTTTTTTTTTAAATAATAATTTGTGCCTTTATTGTATTAGTACACTAAGAACATAGTTCTTTTAAAGTACAAAGATCGATGACAAATAGTTTGGATTACAATAATTAATATTAATTTAAACTTAAGCTTAACTTAAAATTAAAATTAAAACATTATAGCAATCTTAAACAACTAAGTGAATTTAATTATTAAGCAGAAGAAAAAGAAAAATCAAAAATAATGTAAGATGTAGTATGAAGAGAGAGAGATAGAGATTGAGATAAAGCATAAGAAAGAGATGGAAGAGAACTGACCTTTTATTAAGAATAAGGCGATGAAAAATGCCTTAGTATTGAGCGTTTGAAAAGCGTATTTGACTGAATCGATTTTAATTGACCTGGTAATGAGTTCCAAATTCGAATGGCGTTAATAAAAAATAGTCTTGTGGAGTTAAGGTAGTTAAAAGTTGGCAAAATTAGCACTTGGCTTCTATGTGATCTACTAAATTGTAGTTTTTCAAATAAGTAAGAAGGAGTTTTGGAGTGTATAAGTTTATGTAAAAATATACAATTTCTGATATTAGTATAACTTATTATGTCGCACCCCAGTATACAATTTTTTAATTCAGCTAAATGATCGAACCTACGTAACCCATAGACATAACGTGTAGCATGATTAAAGGCAATTTGTAATTTAAGCTGGGACCGTGAGTCTAACTTACTATACACAAGTTCGGAGTACGATATGATCGGAACAATTAGCTGGATTACAAGTTTTCGTCTTATATCAGTGGGAGTGTACTCAGACGACATTCTAAGATTTCGCAATACATAATATATTTTTCGAACTACGCCATTGATGTGATCTGTGCATGTGAGAGAAGCATTAACATGAAAACCAAGACTAACAACACTATTAACAACTTTAATTATCTTATCATCCATTAATACATGTGGAATTGTGGTAGGGTTAATTTTTACTTTAGAGATAGGCAACATATAGGACTTTAAGACATTTAGATGGAGACTATTATTCATAGCCCATAGGCTTATACTGTGGAGATCTTCATTAAGTTTACAGACTAGATCTTCCATAAGGTTTGTTTTGCCAGACACATAAATCTGAACGTCATCAGCATAAGCATGCATTGATGAATAGGTGCAGCAGCGAAAAATGTCATTCACAAATATAGAGAATAGCAAAGGACCAAGAACCGATCCCTGGGGCACACCGCAGCAAACAGCTCTGTGACTAGAAAAATTAGTGCCAACCTTTACCTTTTGCTTTCTATCAGTCAAATAACTACTTAGTAGGCGAATAGCGTTGTCGCAGAACCCAAACAGGTATTTTAGTTTTTGACATAATAGTTCATGGCTTACAGTGTCAAATGCTTTAGAGAAGTCAAGCAAACACAATAGAGTTAGTTGACCATCATCATAAGGGGACCTTATATCATCCAATACTTTAATCATTGCAGTAGAGCAACTGTGACCTACGCGAAAACCTGATTGGAATGGTGACAAAGGATTGTTTTGACTCAGGTATGCCGATATTTGGTTAGCCATAAGAGATTCACATATTTTGGACAGAACAGGCAAGATGCTTATTGGCCTGAAGTCTTTTGGCTCACAAGCTCCAGTTTTTTTTGCTACCGGCGTTATTATTGCAGACTTCCATAAAGAAGGAAAAGATGATGTGGTAAAACAATGGTTTATAATGTGGGTTAGTGAGCTAAGAACATGCGATAAAATAATTTTTATAAATTTTAGATTTATGTCATCTTCTCCAACAGCGTTCGATTTAATTTTCAAAACAGCCTTTGCCACTTCATCTTCTGTTACCGCTGAAAACTGAAATATCTGCTCAGTAGGAGAGTCTGAAATATTTGAAGAAGTAGAAGTGCTAGTTTGATTAAAATTCAGACTAGAAATGAAATAATCATTAAGACAGTCAGGCTGAATTTGGCAATTAAATGTTTGCTTATCTACAATGCAAAGATTCTTCAAATTATTCCATAGCACCTTTGGTGGAAGAGATGTTTTTAATTTAGCAGCGCAATATTTTATTTTTGACTGTCTTATTATAGCAGTTGACTCATTCCTAGCAATCCTATAGCTTTCCCATTTCTCAGGTGAAGGGTTCTTTTTCCATATGCTCCGCAACATATTTCGTTTTTTTATTGCGCGCTGAACACGGTTGGTGAACCACGGACAGGATTTATTTTATATTTATCATGTAATATAAAAAAAAAAAAATAACTGGCCATTTCAGCCCTTGAAAGGACTTTGACCTAGCTTCTTATGATCAATTGTGTTGTGCGTGTTGTTAAGTTTGTACACAATTGACCGAGAAATGGACATACAGGCCTAACGCCAACTCCGAACGGCGATGAACGAAATGTTCTTATTCTCAAGAAGCTTTACATGGCATTTGATTACTCTCTGAGGTTTGCCATTGTCTGCAGAAAGGTGGCGGCCGTACAGAAAAATTATTTTAATTCAAATAATTTTCTGTCGCTGGTGGGGTTCGAACCTGGGTCTCCAGGTTCTTTGACATAGCGACCACGCACTTTAACCAACTACGCCACGGACGCCACAATCATGTAATATATCATGTTAAAAATAAAGATAAAAGTTACGATGATATTTAGCATGTTCATATAAATATCATTAAAAAATTGTCATGTCATATGTCATGTCATATGTCAAAATAAAGATAGAAATTGCGAATAGATTTGGCCTATTCATATATGTATATAAATATCATTCAAAATATGTTATGTCATATGTCATGACATATGTGTGTCATGTCAAAAATAATGATAAAAATTGCTGAGATTTAGCCTCTTCATATAAATATCATTAAAAAATTGTCTCAAAATTTACAATTTTATTTTTTCAACTCTAAGAAGCAAATATTCGACAAAATTTCACAGAAATAGCAACTTGTGGCAGCTTTAACCACCTCAACAGCATAAATATCAGAACAAACCAAAAAAAACAAAAAATCCACAACAATTTTGCTGCCAGACATGCAATCAACTGTGATGCCAACCAGTCTTACGACTAATTCCAATTGATGCCCGACCGAACCCCTTCGGGTTAACTCTTGTTGAATTGCGTCAAAACAGAAGTTGTTGCTGTTGTCAGGCAATTAAGTAAACAATGACAGGCAGCTAAGCGCCTGATGCCTGATGCGAACTCAACTGCAACTGCACCTTAAATAAAAGCAGCACCTCTTCACCAAACACACACAAACACGCACACACAGCGGCGTTTATTTAATGCATATGCATGACTTTCAATCGTATCAATGGCAAGAGTGCGTGTGTTTATTTAATATGCTGCCGGAAATGCTAGTTTTTAATGCCGATCTTGCGACGCAAGATCAGCAGCGCAAGCAACAAATTCTCGTTATGAGCGAGTGCAGCAAAGATTTTTATTTTTTTATTCTCTTCTTTAGTGCTGCAATTGGTGATTCTTCAATGCTGTTTTATTGTTTTATTGCAATTATTGATCGAGCTAAAAAGATTTAATGTATTCGTGCTGCTAGCTAGTGGGTGGTGCATGATCACTGGGCTTAATTGATACAATCGTTTGGGGTTATTGTCACTGCAATTGTAGTTATTGTTGTTATCACTGCTATTGATAATGCTGTAAATCGTGTCAATATTTATATATAGAAAAAATGCGCTTCAAAGCAATATGGCCACAATGTCTAGCTAGTACATTAATAAAGATCACAATAAATAAAATCTTTCTATTTGAGGTGATTAAGTAAAAAATGTCTATAAAAGCAAAATGGAGCAAACTTTCAAAAGCTCAAAAACAAATACTGTTCATTGGTAGATCATTAGTTTATTCAAAATTAACTTTCTTCTGCCGCTGGTATGAAGTGGTCGGAAAGTGTAACATATTTATAGGGACAGTAACTGTTAGAGTTTTGTTGAGAAAACAAGTTTTTGAATTATAATTTGACCTTTATAAAATTGTCATTTATGAGAATAGCGAATTGTCATTCGGCGTATTGCCGTTCGCTTAACTTTAAAGTGTCATAACTTTGAAACGTTTAACTGCATCAGGAAACTGTTTCTATTTTCTTAGCAGGAGACAGATCAGCTGATTATTTATGTCAATTTAATTGAGATTGGTGGGTCGTATTATAGTTATATATAGTTATTGCAAAGCAAAGATCAGTGAACTTTTGGAAAAAATAAAAAAAATAAACAAATAAAATATAATAATTGATACTTTCATGACCGCTAATTTGGTCCAACAATTTCGAATTGTTTCTCTTTGTCCCCAGTTTAATGACCAGTTAATTAAAAAATCACATAAATTTTTGTTTTGAAACTCGGTTTCAGTAAATTTATGAACTCTTTTAGTGCATATTACCCTACTGTGTACCGTAAGCTCTGCAGTAATCAGCATATGTTAGATGCTATAAAACAAATTTCAAGAAAAGCTTCCTAAATGAAGCACATTTACGCTTAAGATCAAAGCAAACAATTTGTTCATACTTATAAGCCTTGCTTTGAGCCTGCATAACTAAGGCGTAGCTGCCACATTTTTATTAACTGCTTTGTATTAGCAGCTATTTAAAACCGATATAAATAACAGTTTCTGACTTTATTAGCTCATAAAATGTACTGTACCAAATAATAACTATTAGCACTGAGTGTTACATGCTCAAAGCTACAAAATTATTCGCCATAAAACAAGCTCATTAATGTGTGCATAAATTTCAATATACCTACTATGCAACATATGCCATATCATGCTGTTTGTTCTCATTATGTCAAAAGGTTTTTGACATGCATTTATATTAGGAACAGTTTAAAGCTGTGTTTAATTTTTTGTGTGTTGATTTTTTTTTACTATTTTGTCTGACTCTCAGTGCAAGTATCTGCGCCTTTATAAATATTAAGTAATAGTTCAGATAATTTGCATAATTCTTTGCCGGGTTGGAATGCCTGACTCATGCATGCTATTGCCTCTGAACTGCAGCTGAAAGTGTTTACAAACGGTTTCGTTGTGGATTTTGTTTTTGAATTGTTCACAGTTTTTACTGCTTAAATTTATGAATTTTTGGTGTGAAATCTTTATTGAACTGCAGCCGCGTGCAGTTCTTTTGTGTGGAGTAGATGTTGGAAAGTGAGAATTTTACTTGATCAACTTAATAAAACTATAAACTTTTTTATGCAACTCTAAAGATTACTCGTCTGTAAATTAAAAAAAATTTCTAATTACCTTCAATTGTTAGAAAAATTGCACATCATAAGGAAGTGAAATAAGAGTTTATATGGAATCCGTGTTCATATTAACTCAAAAATTTCTTACTATTTATTATTATTCTTATTCTATTTTAGTTCTTATTTTTTTTTTAAACAGAATATAACAGAATGACCGCAAATAGTTGTCACAAGTCGTTGTTATACATCAGGAGATATATATATTCAATGGCTTTCTATCGATTCGTCTCCAGAGGCTCCTTACAAAAAATATCAGATAATTCTGATAGATAGATAGATAGATAGAAGTCTATGTAGAAGTAGAAGCGTTTTTTGCAACAAATTTCAAATTGCAGTTGTTATTGTTAATATTTTAATCAGCTTTAATTTGTTGTTGTAGTGGCGATCAACGTATAAAAAAAAAATTGGAAAAATTCAACGCAGTGTTGTTGCTATTGATAAAGGTTTTTGTAAATTATTGTGAACACTTTTGGAACTGAATTATTCAATTGAGTTTTAGTCGCGATTTTCTTGTCGTACCAATATTGATTCCGCAGTTTAAAAGTTTTTGTATTAGATTTGGTAATTTTGAATAACAAAGTGAAAGACTTTTATCTAAAATTAATAATTTTTTCATTGAAATTAAAATGCCGAAGAAAAGCGATTGCGTTACATGTACCCCTTTTGAATCAGAACTAAAAGATGAAAAATCTGTGCGTCAAATCGCAACAAAATACCATGTTTCGATGGGTTTTATTTACAAAATAAGATATTCTTGCGATATTCCAATCAGAAAGAAGATCGCTGGGCGCCCTAGGATAATTGCTCACAAAGTCCAAAGAATGGTCAAGAGGCTCATTGTGTCTGGTGCTGTTGACAATGCTTTACAAGCTCACAAAGAGGTATCTGAGGCTCTGAACCTGAACGTGTCCTGCCAAACAGTACGCAGATGTCTGAAGGAACACGGCATAAGGACTAAAACTAAAATAAAAAAGGCTTTACTTACAGCTAAGCATCGCTCACAACGCTTAAATTTTGCCAAGAAACCTGTTGATTGGGGCGTAGGTCAATGGAGGTTGGTCACTAGGTCTGATGAACCAAAGATTAACCGTTTGGGAACTGATGGTCGAATTTGGTCATGGTATAACCCAAAAGTTGGTATCACCGAACGAAATATGCAATAGACTTTGAAATTCGGGGGAGGATCCTTGACGATCGGGGGATGTTTTCCAGGAAATCAGCTATTACTCCTGCGATGTTTCAATAAAAGCTGAAAATTATATCGATATTCTACGGGACTCATATCCCCCCAGCATCGAAGAGTTTGCAACATCTTTATGCAAGAAGCCATCTAAATGATCAGAAGCATAAAGCTAAGATGACAATGAAAAAGCTTCGTGACAACTTAATTTCTTCTTTGGATTGGCCTGTGCAAAACCCAGATCTCAACCCAATAGAGAATCTGTGGAATATCCTCAAGAAAACAATTATAATGCGAAAATCGATTCCCCAAAGCCTGGAGCAGTTATGGACGGCGGTTAACCACGAGTAGTCCAGAATAAGCCCTCAAACGTTGGGTAATTTTATAGGTAGTATCCCTAACAGAATGCAGCTTGTTATAAAAGCCTGGGATGTCCACGTTAAATAGTTATAAGACGGACTAAGTCTTCTGGATAAACCAGTTACAAAAGTGTTCATTAAAGTAAAAATTTGACTTAATATTCCTTTACTTGCACCCTTACCATTTTTTTAGTTTTTAATGGTATTTATATAGCAATGTCGGGCATTCTGCCGCTCGCGAGCAAAGAGCTTTCTCTGCCGCCACACGTACTTTTCACACCTACGTTGTTAAAGCTTTTTACACACTGTTTTAACATTGGAAAGCTTTTGAATGCACAAACACACATAAACGCCAAGATTGCGGCTGTGTAAGAATGCCCACTAATGGTATATAGCAAAGAAGAAGCTAATTTAAGTTTTTGTGTATTAATAGTTATTTATAATATTGTATTTCTAGACAAAAATGATGAGGATGAGGAGAAATGAGAGAAATTAAGGCATGTTGCTACTTGACGCGCTCGGTATTCGAGTGAAAATTTAAAATTTTTTTACAGGAAAACAGGAAGAGATAATGGAAAAGTTTTTTTGGAGTGAACAAATACAATACAAATTTATTTACAAAAAAATCATTTTTTAATAATTTTTAACATTTGTTATGCATGAGACTTTAATTTGAAGTTGGCGTATCTATATCGGACAATATGAGTATAGTTATCGTGTGAACTAAAATTTTTAAGTTTGGTAAAAAAATAAAAAAATTATGAAGATTTATAAAAAAAATCGTAAAAAACGCAAGATGAGTGTATTTATTCACCCCAAAAAAATTAATCCATTATTTTTTACTCAAATACCGAGCGCGCCAAGTAGCAATATGCTTTAAATAATATGAGATGAGATGAGATTAGATAAGATGAGATGAGATGAGATGAGATGAGATGAGATGAGATGAGATGAGATGAGATGAGATGAGATGAGATGAGATGAAATGAGATTGAGATTGGGATTGAGATTGAGATTGAGATTGAGATTGAGATTGAGATTGAGATTGAAATTGAGATTGAGATTGAGATTGAGATTGAGATTGAGATTGAGATTGAGATTGAGATTGAGATTGAGATTGAGATTGAGATTGAGATTGAGATTGAGATTGAGATTGAGATTGAGATTGAGATTGAGATTGAGATTGAGATTGAGATTGAGATTGAGATTGAGATTGAGATTGAGATTGAGATTGAGATTGAGATTGAGATTGAGATTGAGATTGAGATTGAGATTAAGATTGAGATTAACATTGAGATTGAGATTGAGGTTGAGATTGAGGTTGAGATTGAGATTGAGATCTAGATTTAGATATAGATTTTTTTTTAGATTTAGATTTAGATTTTGATTTAGATTTAGATTTAAATTTAGATTTAGATTTAGATTTAGATTTGGATTTAGATTAAGATTTAGATTTAGATTTAGATTTAGATTTAGATTTAGACTTAGATTTAGATTTAGATTTAGATTTAGATTTAGATTTAGATTTAGATTTAGATTTAGATTTAGATTTAGATTTAGATTTAGATTTAGATTTAGATTTAGATTTAGATTTAGATTTAGATTTAGATTTAGATTTAGATTTAGATAAACACCCCTATTCCGCCGTTGAAGTGACAGTGACAAAGTGTGGGGAATGACAATTGTCATGTTCTTCTATTCTTGCAGATAAGTGACTGATCAAAAAATTCAATTTGTCATTGCTAGCTGTAATCGGAGCAGGTGGCAAACGAATTTTTGAAACGCTTTTTCTTTAGTATTCGGTGTTTTGTAAAATCTTAAAAACTATGAATTGTTAAATAGTGCGAAAAATAAAAAAAAAATAAATTAACAATGCCGAAAGAAATAATAAAATAAAATGGCGAAGACTGTAGCATTTGAGAGATACAACCAATCCCTTTTCTATGCAGGAATCGGTGTTTACGGAAACATTCCGGATGCTAAGAAGACTTTGTTGAATATGAATAAACAATCGTGGCCTTTCCGCTGAATTTTCATCAGCCTGCAGTTCGGGATGCTACTTGCAGAATTGAACATAAAACTACAGTTGCTCTGCAGTTGTATGTTCGAATATTTTGCTCCTCAATTATAAGAAAGTGTCTAAAATTGCAAAAATTAAGGAAATTATTAACTTACATTTTTTCGATGAAATATTCTGTTTGTCTACAGTTTCAATTTTTCACAATAAATATTTTGGCACATATTAATAAAGTAAAACAGCTTTTCACCATCGTGTGGGGATCTTCATAAGCTTTCTCCGTGTCACCTTTGATGTAGAATAAAATAACAGGAATGCATAACAAGTGCATAACACGGTCGGTGACAAAATTTCATAATATTGTCACTTCAACGCCAGAATAGGGTTGTAAGATTTAGATTTAGATTTAGATTTAGATTTAGATTTAGATTTAGATTTAGATTTAGGTTTAGATTGATATTTAGATTGTGACTGAGATTTAGATTGAGATGGAAATTGAAATTATAATTGAAATTGAAATTGAAATTATAATTGAAATTGAGATTGAAATTGAAATCTATATATATAAAAATAAGTTACATTGTGTATGAAATTGATGTTCTCTGTAATGCATGAACCGATTTCGTTTCTGGTACTTTCCCATGAAAGGTGACGTCAATACGAAGGTTTTTATGTATAAACGGCCTTTGTTTGTGTATTGATTCATGAATTATAGGCATTTTAGTGAACTTATAAAGGGTGATTTTTTTGAGGTTATGATTTTCATGCATTAGTATTTGACAGATCACGTGGGATTTCAGACATGGTGTCAAAGAGAAAGATGCTCAGTATGCTTTGACATTTCATCATGAATAGACTTACTAACGAGCAACGCTTGCAAATCATTGAATTTTATTACCAAAATCAGTGTTCGGTTCGAAATGTGTTTCGCGCTTTACGTCCGATTTATGGTCTACATAATCGACCAAGTGAGCAAACAATTAATGCGATTGTGACCAAGTTTCGCACTCAGTTTACTTTATTGGACATTAAACCAACCACACGAATGCGTACAGTGCGTACAGAAGAGAATATTGCGTCTGTTTCTGAGAGTGTTGCTGAAGACCGTGAAATGTCGATTCGTCGCCGTTCGCAGCAATTGGGTTTGTGTTATTCGACCACATGGAAGGTTTTACGCAAAGATCTTGGTGTAAAACCGTATAAAATACAGCTCGTGCAAGAACTGAAGCCGAACGATCTGCCACAACGTCGAATTTTCAGTGAATGGGCCCTAGAAAAGTTGGCAGAAAATCCGCTTTTTTATCGACAAATTTTGTTCAGCGATGAGGCTCATTTCTGGTTGAATGGCTACGTAAATAAGCAAAATTGCCGCATTTGGAGTGAAGAGCAACCAGAAGCCGTTCAAGAACTGGCCATGCATCCCGAAAAATGCACTGTTTGGTGTGGTTTGTACGCTGGTGGAATCATTGGACCGTATTTTTTCAAAGATGCTGTTGGACGCAACGTTACGGTGAATGGTGATCGCTATCGTTCGATGCTAACAAACTTTTTGTTGCCAAAAATGGAAGAACTGAACTTGGTTGACATGTGGTTTCAACAAGATGGCGCTACATGCCACACATCTCGCGATTCTATGGCCATTTTGAGGGAAAACTTCGGAGAACAATTAATCTCAAGAAATGGACCGGTAAGTTGGCCACCAAGATCATGCGATTTGACGCCTTTAGACTATTTTTTGTGGGGCTACGTCAAGTCTAAAGTCTACAGAAATAAGCCAGCAACTATTCCAGCTTTGGAAGACAACATTTCCGAAGAAATTCGGGCTATTCCGGCCGAAATGCTCGAAAAAGTTGCCCAAAATTGGACTTTCCGAATGGACCACCTAAGACGCAGCCGCGGTCAACATTTAAATGAAATTATCTTCAAAAAGTAAATGTCATGGACCAATCTAACATTGGAATAATTTGGCAAGTCTCACTTTAGTTTGCATTTGCGCGAAAAATAAATGCATAGTGAAAATTTTCCATACCCCCTTTTACCGCCCACAAATCAATAAAAATGATATATTTAAAACCGTTTTGGTCGTATTAGACTAAAATTTGGTAAATAAGTTTTAAAATATATATACGCCCACTTTTTAGAAATCATTATTATTTCTGAGTTGTACATGTTTTGATAGTGAAACTTGATATGTAGATGCTATGGGCTGTTACTATATATTTGAGCAAACATTAGACAAGGAGGAATTTGGTCACACAGGCCATATCGAATTGCTTTGGAACTAAATCTCGTATAACAATGAAGGTCTTTCTACTGAAAAACTGTCACGGACATTTGAAAACGGGGAGTGGCTCCACCCATATAAGCCAAATTTACGATACAGAATATCTATAGAAGTAAAAGTCACAGTACATTGAAACTCAGAATGTAGATACCATTTGGTGATGTCCTTCTACTGGAAAAGGTGACATGCATTGGACACACCCCCTCAACCCATACAAGCCAAATTTATGATACAGAAAAGCTATGGAAGTAAAAGACAAAGAACATAGAAGTAGGAATGAAGTTACTACTTGGTAATATCCTGCTACTGGGAAATAAAAAATGCAAAAAATTTACAATAGAGAACGCTGCTATAGACTCTACAACTACAGAGCCGATTGAGCTCATATTTGCGCAGTAACTATGGGGTCATTCATAAATTACGTTACCAATTTAGTAGAGAGAGAGGTTTTAAAATGTACTACGATAAGTAACGAATGGGGGGAGTGGGTCTCAGATATAGTAATGTGACCAAAAATAAAAAACTCGAAAAAAATTGAAATTAATACACATTGCAAACCATTTTCATCCTTACATCTTCATGTTTGACCGTCTAAATTGACTGTTAACTATTGGCAAGTGTAGTAAGGGCATAATTTTTCTTTGCTTGCTTTTCGACAGTTATTTTTTCTATTTTCGAATATTTTTTAATCATTTATTTTTTTTATTTCATATACTACGTTACTTTATGGGGGTGGAGGGGAGTGTTTTTGAAATGCACTACAAAGAGTACCGGAGGAGGGTAAAAACAATTTGAAAATCGGTTACGTAATTTATGAACGACCCCTATGTTTCGAGTACGAGATGGTTTAGAAATAATAACGCTGAAGGCATTGCAAAATTTTCCGGTACTTATCTAGATAAGGTGCAGCAAAGTGCACCGGGAAAAAGCTAGTTGAGATATAAATTGAAGTTGAAATTGAAATTGAAATTGGAATTAGAATTGAAATTGAAATTGAAATTGAAATTGAAATTGAAATTAAAATTAAAATTAAAATTGAAATTGAAATTGAAAGTGAAATTGAAATTGAAATTGATATTGAAATTGAAATTGAAATTGAAATTGAAATTGAAATTGAAATTGAAATTGAAATTGAAATTGAAAGTGAAATTGAAATTGATATTGAAATTGAAATTGAGATTAAAATTGAGATTAAAACTGTAATTAATATTGAAATTGAAATTCAAATTAAAATTGAGATTGAGATTGAGATTGAGATTGAGATTGAAATTGAAATTAAAATTGAAATTAAAATTGATATTGATATTTATATTGAAATTGAAATTGATATTGAAATTGAAATTAAGATTGAAATTGAGATTAAAACTGGAATTAATATTAAAATTGAAATTGAAGTTAAAATTGAGGTTGAGATTGAGATTGACATTGAAATTGAAATTGAAATTGAAATTGAAATTGAAATTGAAATTGAAATTAAAATTGATCTTGATATTGAAATTGAAATTGATATTGAAATTGAAATTGAGATTAAAATTTAAATTAAAATTGAAATAGAGGTTGAGATTGAGATTAAATTTGAACTTAAAATTGAAATTGGAATTAGAATTGGAATTGAAATTGACATTGAAATTGATATTGAAATTGAAATTTAAATTCAAATTGAAATTGAAATTGATGTTGAAATTGAAATTTAAATTTATATTGAAATTGAAATTGAAATTGGAACTGAAACTAAAATTGAGATTGCAATTTAAGATTGAAATTAAAATTGAATTTGAAATTTTAATTTAAATTGAAATTGAAATTGAAATTGAAATTGAAATTGAATTTGAATTTGAATTTGAATTTGAATTTGAATTTGAATTTGAATTTGAATTTGAATTTGAATTTGAATGCAGTTGCCCCGACTTTCATAAAATTTTTATAGCCATTGACCTTGACTGAAATGAAAAATAAAATCCACCCTTATTCAGCAGATTTAAACGTCAAATTTGAATGTTTCAAAAAAAATCTAATGTAAATGTAATGAAGAGTAAGGAATTCCAGAAATCGCAGTTCATAAATTCAGTTCTTGCCCTAGTTGATAAAATTCAATAAGGAATTGTTAATTTATAATTGCCTGTAGATAACTATGACAGCAACTTCGAAGCAGAAACTAAACAACCAATGGCGGATTACATAATTCCATAATTAAGACCCCCATTAGAAAATGTCTTCGAACGTGAAGTATCTACAAACACGCACAAATACTTTTTTGATTATTAGGGGGGGGAGGGTATATGTAGATATTTTGCTATAGGATATTAAGTATAATCCTGAGTAACTCAGATGTGAATTTCTTTATTTTGAACCGTGTTTTTTTTTCAATATTATTTTATTTAAAAAAAAGAAAATATGTTTTCGATTGGGCCCACTTTGGTTAATTTTTGGAAATTAAGTAAGTATTTAATTTTATGACGGTTCCAAAAAGAAATATATTTAATACATTTGCTGTGGTGAACATTCACACGGCGTACCATTTCGAGTTTAATATAAAATTGAAACACATTTTAATTGAGAGATAATCAAGCCAAGTATTATTCGTTTGATTTGAAATAAAATAAATTTTTATTTGTTTTTTTGAATTAGGTAGTGTCTAAAACTTAAATCTCCGATTTTCTTACACAAACACCCGACTTTAACAAACTATTTACAAGTTAGATGGAAAGAAAAAGGAGACAAGTACCTGGTTATTGTATTTTTGCATATTTTCAGAACATAATTGAAGAAAAATGGTTGCGTCGTTTTTGAATCATCGTGGTCACAGACTTTGAAAACATGGGTCCTAGGAATTCTAGTTTAAAAAAGCTAAGCAATGTTTAAGCTCTAATCAAAAATAGAATATTTCCGCCAATTTTTATCTGATCCACTTATTACTTTGGGAGACGTACTTTGGAGTAGTTTTTTATTTATACATTCAGATTATTATCAAGTAGTAAAGATATGAACTCTAGAATATGCATCATCTCTCCCCTTCATAGAGCTTACTGCGTAAACAGATAGAAAAAAAAACTGAGGCACCGCGTTGAATAAATTATCATAACCCTTTCCAAGAGTTTCCCTAACATGTGCTCTATGATGGCAAAACTCTTAGTAAAGCATAATTATGCAGCCTTGTATAGTTGACCTTCAGCAAATTCTTTTTAAAAACAAAAAGTTTTTTGTTTGGTCTTAAAGCCCGAACAGAATGTGTCTTTCGCTCAAAAGCTGCAGCAAAGGGAAAACCAAAAAAATTTAAGTTCTAAACAAAATGAAAATGCAAATAAAAAAAAAAACGAAAGAAATACTAAGACCGGATGTTTTTTTTTTTTTTTGGTAGGTTTTTACAAAAGCTTTCGTCGTCCTTTATATCCTGAATAGCAGTAGCAGTACATCCGGCTCTTATAATTATTTGAGTCATTTTTTTTATTTTTTTCCTGTTTTTGCATTTGTTTGTGTTGTTCTTTAGTATTTATGAGCACATAGTGTTGTTAGCTTTGAAGGCATGGGTGAGAGTGTGTTAGTGTGACAGTGTATTTCTGTGCACTTAAGCCGCTTTAAAGAGCGGTTGGCTGTTTTTGTAGTCATACAGCAAGTATATTCTTTTTTTTTTGCAGCTCTGCGCGCACAGAAACACAAATGTTTGTGTTTGTAATAAAAAAAAAATAACAAACAAAAAAAAAACATTTTTGCTGCAGTTTTAAACTGCTACTTATATTTCGGGATCAGGCAACACCAATGTCATTCCATTAAAACTATCATTTCCATTGGAAAATATTGAATTTTTTAACACATACGTACTTACAACGTTTTGGTGTACGTGCGCTAATTGTGTTGTTTACATTGCTTTTAAAATTGTATTTCAGCAAAAAAATTTAATCAACACGTGAACATTTTCGTGCGATTATTTTTTTACAACTTTCGACTTAAGTTATCTTAATTCGACTTTTGGCGATGAAGCTCCAACGAAAACCTCCGTATATCGGTGGTACATAGAATTAAAGCGGGGCCGTACTTCGCTCACTAACGAATTTAGTGAAGTGTGTCCAAAATCTGTTGTGTCACAAAACGTTGATGCAGTCGCAAACTAATAATTCTAGATCGTCCTCTGATATACCGTGAGATTGAAGCAACCCTAGGCATGCGTAACTTCCACCAGCATACCTACCATTTTACATGAACATTGAATTCCACCTAATTTGACAATCGGTCAAAAAAAAAGGCTCGTTTCGATTGGTTCAAAGAAACGCTCAAGCAATGCAATCGCGGTGCTTCAAAATACGTATTAATTTGTTACTTGTGTACGTAAAATTGTGACTGGTGACTAAACGTGGATGTATACGTTTAAACCTGAAAGTAAACAGCAGTCAACTGTATTGGTGTTTCAAGATGAATCATATCCAACGAAAGTTGTTCGAGGTCGAAGCACTGCTAGGCAAATGGTCACCTGTTTCTTTCAAAAAACTGTTCATGTGGCCACGGTTTCACTTGAGACATGTAAAACGGTCAACTCCGAATGGTACACAACCATTTGTTTTCCAGAAATTTTCCGTGAAATAAGTAAAAACAAACAAGAACCGAAAAATTATTCTTCATCAAGACAATGGGAGCTCCCACATATTTTTTTTTTGAGCTCTCTAAACATCGAATTAATGTGTCATCCGCAATACACTCTTGATGTGGTACCCAATAGCTCCTTTTTGTTCCCATACATCAAGGAAAAACTGGCCAAAAAACGATTTTCTATAAGACGACTATAAGACTATAAAGGTGTTCACAATGGTATTGTGATCGTGGTATCGTGATATTGTGATTTTTTTAACATAGCTGAAAACCACAATTATGAGCATCCTTTGTTACTCTACAAATAAATGAACTATCCAATTATATATATTTTAATAATACATGACTTAAATAAGTTTAACATACATTTTTTCATTTAGAAAATAACATGCAACCGATCAGCTGTTTATGGAACTTTAAAAACCGCATTCGTTAAACATATCATTGGGCTACTTAAAATAACCACACTTCTGGTTCTTAAAGCTTCCATGTAAAACAACAACCATAATTGGTATTAAGGGAGATTTTAAAAGAATATTAAATTCATCTTGCTAATCCCCTCCTTCTTGAAAAATTAGAAGGCTTCCATTTGAAAGTGATTTCGAAACATTCCTCATCGCATCTTTTGGAAGCTTATGGGAAGTTTTAAATTGATATTGTTTTTAAACCGCCTTCGTAAGAATTTATGTGGAAACAGGAGCATTAGATGTGTTGGGGAAACATTCCTCATCATAACTTTTGGAAACTTATTGGATGTTTTAAATTGATGTTGTTTTCAAACCGCTTCGTAAGGAATGAATATGGAAACGATTGCTTGTTTTGGGGCAATTTCAATTTCAATTTATTCCCAATGATCATAGTTGAATAAATAAGGTTGTCTCGTGGCTGATCGTACTCTCTTTTCAGTACCCATAATTGTCAAAATCAATGAAAAGTAACAACAACAACTTCAACGGCTTTTCATGTTATTAATTTTCGTTTTCAGATTTTGTATGAGATGTCAACTTCGATTTGACATTTATGGGAACTCGCTCTCACCCATGCGACAACCTTATTTATTCAACCATGCCAATGATAAAATCTCGAATAATAAGGAAGCCTCAGTAGTCGAAATGGTAGTAAACTTGACTGCCACCCCAGAGGTCCTGGGTTCGAATCCCGGCCAGGCTAACCATTTTTAGTTGTTCTTTATTTTTTTGTTTCCACATTCAGACAGCGGAGATGAATGTTTCGACATTCATTTCTAAGCGGAGAGGAATGTTTCTCTTCAATGACATCGTGTGTATAAAAAGAAATGGAGTGTTTATCGAAAGGGAATGCTTCTTAGATTCTATAGAATGTTTCTTGCTTATATCCGGGAATGTTTACATTTCCCATAGGGATAATAAAGATTCTACACTGCTTAACACCCGGTGCGTCAGAAACTTATAAATAGTAAATTTTACTTTAAAACCACTTTTCTCGAAACAACATTTTTCAACACGGGCCACACAATAGCCAACTTCATAATTTTCTTAATATTTCATATTTTCATTTAATTTCGGTAAAAGATGTGTACTCAGGTATCTTTATTCCAACTTTTTTTCGAATTCACACGATCCGAAGTCGAGCCATGATGTGGCGCGATTTCCACCTTTTTTTTTAATACACAAACTTCAGCGACATCTTGTGATTTGAATAATAATTGTAAAAAATCAATTTTTTAAATATACTGAAGATGTAAAATTAACATGAAAAAACATTTTTTAATATTTATATAATTTTATTTATATAACATTTTACCCGCTTTTGCCTAAAACCTCCCTTAATAACCTCCCACGGGGTTTTTAAACTGCACCGAAAACCACGCAGTTGTGAATACACTTTATGTTTTGTAGGTATTTCAAGCAAAACGGGATAAATGTTATGACAAATGGTTCGAACGTCTGCAAGAATGTAATAATAATAAACGAAAATATTTCGAATAACAATTTTATGATTTAAAATTTAATAAAGCATTATTTTTATAACAATAAAGCTTTCTTAATATTTATTCCCAAAATATATGTAGCAACCCTCGCATATGCGTTAAAAATACAAATTGTTTCTTATACATAAATGTTTCAATGTAACAGTTGTAACGTCGTTACATCAGTTGTAACGCACCTATGCAAAATGTTGACTTGCTTTAAAATTATTATGTTTACAATTTTGCTACAACTTCTGTGCGATGCAAATGGAATGCAATTTGATTGCGCTAATTCATTTTTTGCTTTTTTTCTTTTTTTTTTAATAGCTTCTTATTTTTTTTAACATTTTTGTCACATCAAAAGCACACGCGCTTACATAGAAATGCAATTTTCTCATCCTACCACCCTCCACTCTATCCATTTGTGGCTGCTTCTTTGATGCTCTTGTACAACATCGAGCTGTTTCTATGAAGTTGCCAAATAGAAATGAATCTGATTGCCTTTTGGCAGTCCCTTTTTCCCTTTTTTTGTTTTGTTTTTTTTTTAAAAAGCTTTTAGTCGGTAATGTTTTTCGTCCTTTGATCGAAACGAACTTTTCTTTGGCTTGACTGCTGGTTTGATTTGTTTTCACTTGTTTTTAATATGGTTCTGTAAGAATCACGCTCTGCTCCATTTGGAATTGAGTTTTTGCATATTTATTACGAAAGAGTCAACACCCTATTTTTAACTGCATTTACCGTACAACATGAAGGATTTCTTGTCCTTCTTTTGATGCAGCGTATTTTTCAATAAGACATGTCTCAAATGACATATGAACAGACTCTTTTTAATATAATTGTCAATGTGGTTTTGACTTTTTTGGTTAAACTATCAACCGCAGCTGGACTCGACTCTATTATCGGGAAATTACACAAATTTTTTCTTCCACCACTTTTTCAAGATGCGACAATACACTCATATAAAAATAGTCAAAATTGGGAAGCTCTAAAGGAAATATAAATTATTTAAAACAATTGTTTTTGATTTAATTTAGTGAAGATTTTTTATTTTTGTCTATGAGATACCACACTGGACAAGAAAAAAAATAAAAAATTTCGTGTTTTCAAGAAGTTGGTATGCAAAACAAAAACTAATGGTTCAGCGAATATTTATTTTTTTTTTTTATTTTTTAATAAAATTTATTTTTTAAGTTTAACAATTTATATAATTCCAGAAAATGAGGTATTTTTACATTTGGAAAAAAGAATACAAATATTTAAAATTATGGGGCAGTTATTAATAAAAAGCAGACAGAATTTCAGATAACGAAAATTTTTCGTTTTGTCAAGGTATAATTTTACAAAAGAAATTACTTTAAACTTTAATAGAAGCCTTAAAACTCAAAAATTACAACATTTTTGCAGGTAGAAGAAAAATCGGTGTCATCGATTTCCATAAAAGTTGATTTGGAGTTATTTGTGAATTTGCATTACCTATCGGTCAGACAAGCACAAAGAATTTAGAAGCTATAGACTTCATCATATCTGAAAATGCTCGAGAGTCAGCTCTTATACGGATTTAATGAGAATATTGCTGTTAGCATCCGACACTCTCCTCACATTAAAACAAAATCAAATTTTATAATAGTTGGAGAAGTTGAGAAGAAAAACCGTTTTGTTTAGCGATGAATCAAAGTTCAATTAATTCAGGTGGAATGTGCATGGTCCGCCCAGGAAGTCCGAAACTGCAAAAGCACGGAAGCGGTGGTATTATGGTCTGGACTTGTTTTTCCTATGATGGAGTCGGACCATTTCATAAAATCGATGGAATTATGGTTCGATTTGTATATAAAGACATTTCAGAAAGCAAAATGCAAGAAGCAAGATGGAATATGCCGCTTCAGTGGACGTTTCAGCACGACAACGACCCAAAGCATACTTCGAAGCTCATCAAAGATTACATTAGATTGGATTCAAATTCTCGATTGGCCGGCATAATCAACAGACTTGAATCCCATCGAAATTCTTTTTGGGATTTTGTAGAAAAAGTTTCTGGTCAAAGATTTTCCAATAAGACTGCACTGTATGAAGCCTTGAAGCTTAATGGGAACAAATACTACCAAATAATACCACCATATCTTATATATTTTAATACGCAAACATCAAATGTTGTGGTACACTTTTTTAATATTTATAATAAAAAAAAGGGAATGAAAATTACATCATTCTACAGGAACTGTGCCACAGATGTGCCAAAAAATAAAAATAACACAGTAAATTTAATATATTATGTGATTTTTTCCTTTTAAAATAAATGTATGCATTCTTATACTCATGGCTGTAGTTTGAATATATCTGCCTCTTTTTCGCGAGAGAAATTACAAAAAAAAAAAGAGTTATGACTTGGAGTGTATATGAGGCACGACAAATATGATAAAACAAAAATTATACTGCTATGAAAAATTTCATTTTACAACAATAAAAAATCAATGGCATCATATTATCTCTCAGGGAAACCCTTGATTAAAGAAACCAGAATGCACTAAATGCAAAAGCACAAAAAAAAAATTTAATTAAAACTAAAATAAGGACAAGTATTAGAACAAGGATTATAATAAGGATTAGCAAAACGATGAGAGCAAAGATTTGGACATAGATTAGGACCAGAAATAAGATAAGGAGTAGGACAAAGATTAGAGTATAGAATTGGACAAGTATTAGGAAAAGAGTTCTACCAAGAATTGGGAAGATGATTTTGACAAGGACTGAGACAAAGGTAAGGACAAGGATGAGACATACCTAAAACAATATTTGGGGCAAGATTGGGAAAAGTATAAGGACAAGAAATAGAACAAGAAATAGAACAGATTTGAATGCAATAAGTACAAAAATTTAGAAAGAAAACGGGAAAAAGGATTAGGAAAGAATTTGAACAAGAATACGGTCAAGAATTTGGACATAGATTTAAACAAGAATTTGGAGCGGAAGTAGGTCAATTATTAGAACACATAAGAATAAGAATGAAGACAAGTTTGGAAACAAACGGAAGGATAGGGACAAGAATAAGATACACTGTCACGTCAAAACCTACCGATGCGTCCACGGTAAAGCCAACTTTTTTTTAACTTTGCCAAGCGTTTTTCCATTAAAAAAAAGAAAAAACAAGGGAAAAATCGATATTGGTATGGTTAAATTTCGACCACAGGTGATACTAGTCTAATTAAATAGAGTTGATGCCTCGCAGATGTGCAGCGGCAATCAAGAATAATGGATCTTACTCCAAATATTAATTATGTAGATTTTGTTTTGCACTCAGACAAATTGAATGTTGTCACATTAATTTTGAATTAATAAAAAAACAACAAAACCAAATTTAAATATGATTTATTTTTTATTAGATGTAATAGATGTAAAATAAAAAACTATAGTAATTTTTGTGTGTCCCCAATATTAAAAAAGACACACGATTTTGTAGTAGCGCTCTAATATTGTTGCGATTATTTTGCGCAACACTGTATATATAAATTAGAACCACTTTGTTCCCAGGGTAGTTCTAATTTTCGAGAAGTTCTGATTTCCAAAGGTTTTTTTTTTTAATAAAAATTTACATAAAAGTGCATCTTCGCTTAGAAAATACACAAAAAAACACTTTAGCTTAAAGTTCTTTTAATTTTATTCACATAAAAGGAACACAAAACATACCGATATATTAAAATTCATCACAGTTTATAGAAAAAAAAAAAAATATTTCAAAAACATAATTGTGCTCCCTCAATTCAAACATATTGTTCTCTCTTATTCAGTCGTTGAGTAGACATCAAGAGCGTCGTTGAAGAGAGATATGACAGAACATTCACACGAAAAATTTTATATGATATGACGACTATGCAATTTTTCAGTATTAAAAGCAAACAAAAAAAAAAACGCTCGGAAATTAGAACTGACGGTTCTAATTTTAGAGCGTGTAATGTATTAAAAACGCTAGTTCTAATTTCCGAAGGATTCGAATTTCCGAGAGTTCTAATTTTCGAGCGTCTGCTGTACCATTAAAAAAATTAGATATTTTTGTGTTATTTAACCTTCATTTGATTATCTCTTTTGTATGTAAATTAATACTCAAGCCAAGAAATCGGTTGTTTTTTCTTTCAGCAAGATTACGCCGATGACGAACCTTATCGTTCTTCTGCTGAAAATTATCTAAGCGATGCACCCGGTGTTTTAACGGAGCAAAAATTTCGTGAACTAGGCACTCTGGAGGCAGTTCAACAGACACGGGAAAAAATTTTGCAGGAACAGGAACATATGAGGCAAAGTAAGTTTATAAAACATGCCCTTAATATTTTCAACTTTAAACAAAAATGTTACACGTAAAAATCCAGTAATTTTTACGTATCACGAAGTTACGAAAAAATTGCCTTCATCAACTCACGCAGATTCTGTTTAAATTTTCATATCCTTTAACTCGTTATTTTGTAAATTTTAAATCGTTAAAGAGTGAAGTTGGCGGCAATGAAACAATAAATACACGTACAAAATCTGTTAAATAACACACCAGAACAACATGTTTACAGCATTACCACGTGATACTTCACAAAAACCTACACACACACACACACACACACACACTTTCACAACTAAAGCCACACATACAGAACAAACAAACAAAAATACTTAAATAAACACACGTAACATGCCAAAAAATGCAATAAAACCAAAAAATTAACAAATGCAAAAAAAAGCTTACCGCTAAAAGCTTGCAGCACGCTTTTCGCATAAAAAAGTTCCCAAAAAGAAAAGAGTAAAACTTACAAAAAACCAACAAACAAATAGACAAAAGTACAGACAAACAGTCAGACAGACCCATACAAATACAGATATGAGCGACAGATACTCGCACTTGCAGTTCCCAAAGTGTGCGTCGTCACATCCTTCAGGACTCTACATATGCTGCTGCTCGTGCTACAGTAGCACAGAAAAAGAAACACACAAAAAGAAAGCAAATATTAGGCAATACAAATGCACACACATACCCACACAAACACACACAACCAAATAAATAAACAAACACATTGGTACATGCTCGTGTAACGTACGTGACGTGCAAGGAAATCACTTGGTTCTGCCAACGACCAACGACAACGAATTAGTGCAATTGAAGCACATCCTCATAGGTACTCATGGTACTCATAGTACTCAAGTTACTCACAGTGAGTGACATTAAATGTAAACACAACCAAGCGCACCGTAACACAGTAGCTCACATGGTTGGGGAGGGTTCTTAAGGCAGTATTCTATTCTAGAGGCAATAATTTTGGGCGTTTTTTATAATTCAATAAATAAAACTCAAAATATTAAAATTTCTTAAAAATATTTTGATCAATTCTTTGATGTTTTAATTGTTGTCTTCAATGTTGGGCTTTTTTGGTCAAGTGTTTTTTTAATTATATTTTAAAAAATTATTTCCAACTTTCCCGACGTTTAGATTTTATAAAATAATTCCCCGAACCAGGAAGGAAATACTTCCGAAACGTCGGGAAAATTGGAAAAGAATTAAAAAACTGTAAAAAAAAATAAAAATTGAAAAAATTACAGGCTGATAGAGTGGGAGGTGGTAAAAATTTGGGTGGCTCCTCCAACTTGAAACAATTTCAACCCTTCTAGTCATCTGAAAAAAAAAAAATTCTTAATAAGTAAGAATGTCGCTACATCTCGGATTAGGGAAAGAAAAAAGAAAATGGCGACTGTTTGAAAAAAAAGATAGTTTTTGAGATTTTTTTTCAAAGTTTTGAATTTTTTAAAAATATTATAGAATGAAATTTTTACATAATTCTAGTCCGGGTTATAGAGGGATATATAAACAAGGCCCAAACAAAATGTTTAGTTATTGGGTCCATTAGAACTTGAATATGATGTCAAACTTGTTGGGAAAAAGTAGTTTCGAGAAAAACGCGTTTAAAGTTTTGAGTTTGATCTATTATTGCTTCACTTAAATTGGGTGACGTGACATAGCCCCAAGGGACATAAACCCAAATTTACTATTTGTCCCCTTTTCTTGAGGACATAATCCCAAAAATTGGATTTGGGATTATGGCCAGTTTCAAAAAGTTCTTAGGCCCAAAAAAAAAAAGAGGACATAATCCCAAAGCAAATTTGGGGTTCGTTCTCTTAATTGGTGACGTAATTCCAAATTTGCGATTGTGACGGTCTCTTCTCTTTTTCAACGGTCATAATTCCAAATAAAAATGTTGGATTCTCTCTGTAAAAATGTGTATATTAAGAGATTATCGAGCCAGAAACGCTATTTTCCGTACAAAGGCGTCTAGTTTCATCATAAAAAATTGATTTGATCTTGTTAAGAATGGTGATAAAAAAATAAAAAATTGATTTGCCTTCTACGGAATGGTGATAGTAACATTTTCTCAAGGGATGAATTTAATTTGATTTTAAGCCTTTTTTTAATTATTTTATTTCCATGTTAGGATTTATAGTATTCTTGATTAGAAGTTATATCATAACCATTATAATATAACTCCTAACCCACAATAACCCCAACAGTTTGAGAGTTATTGTGTGTTTTGCATTAGAAGTGATTAACAGCCCTATTCTGGCATAATCGTCACAATCAATTGATACTGAAAAATTGTGATAATTTTGATTCGGTCTCTATTGATTCGTATTCAGGTTGAACTGTCACAAGTAAAAAGCTTTAAAAATTCACCACATCATGTTGTAAAGTTTTTTGAATTGGTCACCTTCTTTTTATATCAACTTGCTCATCAGTTGTCACTGGAAAATAAATGTCGATACATTTTTGTGTAACAATGAGCTGTGAGATATGCTGAATTGACCGCGATACCGATGATTGGCTAATGGAAGTCGAAAAATGATTGCCGATATAGCATAAAAATAAATAGTTGCCAAAAACCTCAAGGCAAATGGTATGCACGCCCTTCGCTCATCATGTGGTTGGAGTTCCTCGATGAAATTCCGAACACACTGTATTCGGCAGTCGAAATGAATTTCCAAAAAGGATTTCGGTGTCCTAGAAGCCGTCTTCTTAAGATATTCCCTTCTTTTTGTTATTATTGTTTTTTTTATAAAATTTTATTTCTATGAATTTTTCGCGTGTGACTGCTTGTCACTATTTTGATCACTATTGATACAAAAAGAGCTTTTTAAAAGTGCTCAGAATAGGAATTTGTATCAATTGTGACTTCTGTATCAATTGATACTGAGGTGGCTTTTGTGACTTTGTTAGAATAGAGCTGTTAATTTTTCGTTAGGAGTTATTTCTTTAAGATTATTAGGATTTAGAGTTATTTCATTTTTCAATTATGAGTTATTTCATTTAGGAGTTATTCCATGTAGCCAAACGGTTACACTATTCATTTTTTTATTAAATAAGTATTTACTAAAAACATTTTAGAGGTCATCAACCTTTTAAAAGCCGACATAACTCCAAGTGGACAAAATATCAATTTGGTGTTATAACTGCTTAATAAATGGTCATAATCCCAAATTCAATTTTTGGGAATATTTCCGCAAAATAAGGGGAAATTGAGAATTTGGGATTATGTCCCTTTGGGCTACGTCATGTCACCCTAAAATAGATATTACTTCGTTAATAATTCAAATTTTAAGAAATCCTTTTAAAGATATATTTTTGAATGTTTACACTATCGAAAAAGAATTTTCGAATATTTCAAATTTTCATACCAGATACCCCCTTAAGAGTTTTCAGCGCCTGCCTCAGAGAAGAAAAAATTTGGTTTTTATTATTTTGTAGTTGCTTTCAACACAAATTTAATGATACAAATTTATTAACTATTTTTCCGATTCTTTCCTGCTCAAACACATATAAAAGCTATTTGCTTTCAGTGCACATTTGAGTGCTTTGCTCTCACGGTACATGTGTATACCTGATGAATGAAAATTCACTGGAAACTTTTTTGAAGTTCTATTCTAAAAGACACTAAAACCCAGACAGACAGAAATACCCAGACAAATGGAGAAATCGTCAGCAACATTTAGTCAGGATGGTCGTTTACATTTGTGATATGTGATTATGTGCAATTTCCTAGAGTCAGTCCCCCCAGCTGGCTTATGAGCGCGAAAAGTTTGTTGATTTATTTGAATGATGAAACCATGTTTTATCCATTGTCACATATCGATGGAAAAATTCGTTATAATTATGGTTGAATATCGCTGTACAATGCTCTGAATCAACGGCTCGTTGAAGCGTTTGATCGATTGAGAGCTCGCGCGGCACCCACTTTGCACACAGCTTTCACATTTCCAAATATTCATGCAAGATATGTCCAACATGCTCTTTTGAGTCTCATCGATCTCGGTCAACTTCACCTTACGGTCATCCATAATTCTTTTGTGAACTTCTTTATGCTATCGTCCGTAACAGCCTCGTTCAGGAGTCAACCGCGTGCATCGTCTTCGGTACTCATTTCGCCCGGCTTATATTTAGCAAATAATTTCTCAGCGGTTGATTTTTCTAGTGCAGAGTCCGAATAATGTTTATCAAGCTAAGCTTTTGCTTCAACAGTATATTTTTACGATAAGGCAATTCTTCATTAACACATTAAATATTTTTTTATTAATTTTTTTCACAATAACAAAAGTTGCTTCACTCACAATCTTACGAACCAAATGTCGGACTTATTTCTGTCAAATTTATACACGTGTCGTTTGAAGGTTGGTACTCATGGTATAATTATACAAGGTAGCATTGACAGTTGCTTGGGAAATCTCCTGTCAAAAAATATACTCAAAAAGAGAGCGTTCACAATCGGCCATTGAAAACACAAGCAATGTTGAAAACGTAGAAGTGAAAAAAAAGAAAAACAGCTGCAAATGCATTTGCACAAAGAGTTGTTTTTGACAGGAGATGTTTTCTTGTAGAAGAGAGAATATACAATTGTCAATGCTACATTGTATAATTATACCATGGTTGGTACAAACTTTAAATCATATGGATTTAATTCTTGCAACGCTGTCTATGTGACATCCTACGAACTTTTCAGCCTGACTGTTAGTTTATTCTTGCGTCTAATTTTTGCATAATTTTGTCATTATCTTTAACTGACGTCGTTATTTCGCTGTCTACAATTCTATCTTAAATGAGAAAGATTGTTGTTGTCATGACAGATTTTAAAAAAAATGTTGTTTATTTTATTAACCTTATTTTTATTTATATTCTTGTGCGTTACGCGGTATTTGACTGCTTATATTTTCATTCTCAATGTCAATGTCAGCCATCTTTTTACTTGTTCGTTCGTTTTACTTTTACTCGTTCGCCACAAACGATTACTTCATTAAGCTGTCATCGGCTGTCAATGTCTTGATAGTCAAAGACATTAACAGCGCGTAACGAAAAAATGTAAATAGAAAAATATTTCACAAAGAAAGCTATGAAAATTGCTTAAAAATAGTAAAAATTGACTTCTGGTTATACTGAAAATAATAACATGTAAGATTTTTCGGATGAAGTTAAATTTTAAATTCTTAAATTAAGATTGTCATTAGATAAGATACGACAAGATAACATTAAAATATAAAATATAAGAAAACGATCTCTAATCTTCAGGTATATGTTTGAGGATTCTTTGTTCCGTGCATTTTCCGCATTGATCTTAACTCGAAAAATATTTCCTATAAATCCTTTTTTTTTCATTACTCTTAAACCTTCATTAAACAATCCGACAAAGGAAGATTTTCTGATTGAAAGATAGTAAAGCTGGTAAGTTCGTGAGACTGTTCCCAATAAAATGACTTAAGTTCTCATAAAGGCCATAATATTGAGTTTGTTGTCTTTAAGTTAAATGTGAGTTGATACGCATAGCTGTCCAATTCTAATAATTTTGACGTGACAACGTTACATTTTACCGCACAGGTTTCCAAACAAGGTTGAAAAACTGATTTTTTTTTTAAATTGCATTGGCATTGCATGAAATTGTTACCCGCTCGGTATGGGTGCTATGATAAAAATAATGTCACGACATTAAGGTTAATTTTTGACTTAAGAACAGAAATAGAAACAAAATTAAAGACTTTTTAAGACGCGGAGAGAGCTGCTTTAGAAACGTGAAATTAATGAAAATTTGTTACATGGAATTATAATTCCATGTATATGTATAGCTACAACGGTAAAAAGTCAAGGACTTCATGACAAAACAAAAGAAAAAAAATGCATGACTTTGTGAAGCCAAGAAGAGAGCCGCTACAAGATCGAAAGTGTATTAATCATGCAACAGCGTTGCATGAAATTATTACTTAGTGAGTAGATGAGCCACTTTAAATAATATGTTAGCAGAAATAAATAATTTATACTTGGCATAACGACAAAATTAAAAATAAATTGTTACGTCGTCGGGTCGCGTAGGTAGTAACGTATGGAAAAAATGCAATATTGTTGCATGGAATTATAACTCGCCTAGTAGAAGTGCTCTAAAAAAATTTTATTTTACGACAGCAAAAAATTATGATATGAAATCATATATGAAAAAATTTTTTGCCACAAAACCACTTAAGCAAGCGCTTATTTCAGTTAAAGTGCAACAAGAATGAAAAAACGTTGCATGGAATTATAACTCTGTGGCTATTGGGGCTATGGTAAATTTTGTGGAACGATCGTAAAGCTGAGGTTTTCAGTCACTTGATAAAAATAAAAATTTAAAATTAATCGAGTCATGAGGCCTCTCAGGTTAAAGTAACCTAAATGCCCCAAATGCATTAGCAAAAGCAAAAAAAAAAAAAATAAAAAAAAAATAAAATAACATTAATATAAGGATAAGTATTAGAACAATGATTTGGATAAGGTTAAGGACAAGGATTAAAAAAATTTTGGCAGGGATATAAACAAATACTTAGACCAGGAATGAGATTATGAGTAGGACAAAGCTTAGATCAAGGAATTGAACAAGGATTAGGATAAGTATTCTTAATTAACACAAGGACTAACACAAAGATGTAGATACATCTAAAACAATATTTAGGACAAAATTGGCAAAAGGATAAGGACATGAAATGTGACAATGGAAAGAACAGGAAATTGAAAACACTAAGAACAAGATTTAGGAAAAGGACTGGGAATAGAAGTGGGCAAGGCTAAGAGAAAGTATTCGAACAAGGATAAGGTCAGAAATTTGAACATGAATTAAAACAAGATTTTAAACAAATAGGACAATTATTAGGACAAATATAGGAATAAAGATAAGATTTCTGGGAGAGCACGCCCATAAAAATGTTGAGAAAAAGTTATAAGTTGTGTGTTTATCACATAAAAAAAAAACAACAAAGTTTTTCATAACAAAATGGTCTCCACACTATCTTAGGTGTACCATCAGTTAAACTAACTGAACCCTAAAAATGGAAGTGTGGAAAAAGGAAGGAGCTAACAGCAAAATAACACAACTTCAATATGCTCTGATAGCGGTAAACCACTGTGATCGAATTTCAAAGATGTACATGAGTTAAGGCTATGCCTAAAAGTATGATACGATCTAGTTTAACCTTGACACAGGGTGCATCGAAGTAGATAAGAACTCAGTTACTAATTTAAGCGTTCTCTCTATCAAAAATAAATTCCGAATAACTTTCTCGGCATAATTGGCAGTATAAGTAGAACCTAAGTAGCTTGAGTGGTTCACAGTGAAAAGTCATGCACAGACTACTGATGAGTTGGTGTAGCGGCCAACGAAACAGTCTGTATAGTCAAGCTGTGTGAATTTTCTCTATACAGAGCAGTTGTTGTTGTTGTTGGTGGTTGCCTTGTTTGTCTTCATGTTGTCTTGTTGTCAACATACTTGGCCTAAAGCTCAAATTTGTTTTTCATATGAATAAAGATAAGGATAAAGGCAAGTTTGAAAACAAAGAAAGGATAGAGACAAGAAAAAGGACTTAAATAAAGATATGATGTCACGTTAAAACATACGTGGACACACCCAACTTCCTTTCTTATAGTCTAAATTAATTTCACACGTTTCTTAAGAAACAATTCACCAACTTTTATGTCAAATATGTCTAAA